>KN485649.1:22317-58678 GCA_000787095.1 Periophthalmodon schlosseri | reverse complement strand
TAATAATTAATAATAATAAATAATAATTAATAATAATAAATAATAATTAATGATGTTGTTGTTGTTGTTGTTGTTATTGTTATTATTATTATTATTATTATTACAAAGAGTCTGCCCCTCTTATGGATAGCTGCACATCACACTAGCGAGCAGCAGATTTTTTTTCATGAGTACCTAAATGACTACGCAACGCTGCCGAATCCTACGAGTATCAGATTAAAAAAATAAAACGGGTGAAGGGGGTGTGTACATCACAGTGGGCGTGAACCGGTGGAGGTGAAAAATGGGGTAGATCGGCAAAATGGCTTCTTGAAAAAGTGATTAAAGATTACTCAAAAACACATACGAATCACTCCAAAAACAACTTCAAGAAGGTAAATGAAACTACCTTAATTTAAAGCTGTGAAAAGTTGATTTTGCAGAATTGGTCTGCTTTAAAATTTAATCTGGACAGAAACAATAGACATTTTGAAATAATCCGTCTCACCTTATCGTGCATTGTCCAGCCCACATACTTCAAATAGCTGTCATTGAGGAAGGCATCGCTGTAGAGCTTCATCCAGACGCCGATCTCTTCTATACAGATCGCCCTGATTTCTGCGATGGCGTCACTGCAAAAGCCCAAAACGTCTTAATGCAACATCTTTTCAAATCTGTTTTTATATGTTTAATAAGATCATACCGATATCTGTGGACAAACACTCCTTTGAAAATAGCATTCATCATGTTTTCAATCTCGTCCTGATTTTCTTGGAGCTGAAAGAAAAACAAAATACACATTTATTAAGCAGGAAAAACGAGTATCGAAACCTGGACTGGAGCCAGTATCGATAAACAAATGTATTAAAAATGACTTTTCCTGAAGAGCTGTAGAGGCTTTGGTCTGCTGTATTATTGTTCAAGATCACATTCAAACAACTACAGGGATAGGTCCATATGGATTTTTTTTGGTTTGTTTTTGAGCCGATACCAATATCTGGCCTGGTGTTGTGGCCAATAACCGATCTAAAGCTTTTAAAAAAAGGTCCTATATTAGGCAAAATGTACTTCTGTGAGCTTTAATCCATGTTCTAACGCTGTTACCGCCTCAAAAAACATACCTGGAGTTGTGTTTTGTTTAAATCACACATGTTTGAATAACACTTTATTATTAGTCCATCTACATCTCCAAAGCTCAAAACGCTCTGTTCCACCTTGTGATGTCATGAAGTGATGGTTTAAGTTAACAGCTCCTTTTACCTTTGGTTCAGTTGATTGGATAATTTCAGCTCTGGAATTGCCAAAGGAGTCTAGTGAAGGTGTATGTAGGAAAACACAGAGCACTTCCTATATCACCACATGACATCACAAAGTGGAACAGAGTGTTTTCTGTTTGAGAGAAGAACTCAGCCTAAATATTCACCTTTCACGTTTGTAAAAATAAAATGCATTTATCTGGAATATAAAAATTATGTGCTACATGTAAGTCAAAAAACGCTCTACTACTTCAATTTTGATTAGTTTGTTCAAAAATGGCACGAACAGAACGGGCCAGTGCCATAAAATATTTGTGTATAGAATGAATATCAGCTGAAACCAATATATATTTAAAACAGGTTGAACATTTAGTACATCAACAAACGTATTAAGCAGTCACCCTGGATGAGCCCGTCGTGTAAAGACGACATGACTAGAAGCTATTGTGAACATAACGAGACGTGTGTGACAGCCAAATGTGGCACCATGCAGACGGAGGCGGCACAGCGGACAAACAGATGGATGCCCACTGGGTCCCACGATTACATAACCCAATCAACTGACAATTATGTGTGAGTAATGCTCTACACAAGCACAGACACCGAGGGGCCAGAGCCTGAAGTGGCCAGAGCCTAAAGGGGCCAGAGCCTACAGACGCCACAAAGCCTAAAGGGGCCACAGAGCCTACAGGGGCCACAGAGCCTACAGACGCCACAGAGCCTACAGACGCCACAGAGCCTAAAGGGGCCAAGAGCCTACAAGACGCCACAGAGCCTAAAGGGGCCAAAGCCTAAAGACGACACACACACAGCCTACAGACGCCACAAAGCCTAAAGACGCCACAGAGCCTACAGGGGCCACAGAGCCTACAGACGCCACAGAGCCTAAAGGGGCCACAGAGCCTACAGACGCCACAGAGCCTAAAGGGGCCACAGAGCCTACAGACGCCACAGAGCTTACAGACGCCACAGAGCCTAAAGGGGCCACAGAGCCTACAGACGCCACAGAGCCTAAAGGGGCCAAAGCCTAAAGACGACACACACACAGCCTACAGACGCCACAAAGCCTAAAGACGCCACAGAGCCTACAGGGGCCACAGAGGGGATACAGTCTACAGGAGCCTACAGGAGCCTACAGGGGGCCATAGCCTACGGGGCACACAGCAGCCTACAGGAGCCATGCCAGTCCAACAACACACACGGGATAATGTTGGAAACCTTACACCAGAATAAGTTCATTAACTTTTCACATTTAGCTTATGCAGAGTGAAGCTCACACCATGTTCTGCTCACATGACGTGACATGAGCTTCTTACAGTACGGTACATGGAATGTATGAATAAAACATTATATAACCAATAAAAATATGAAGAAAACATTAAAATATTTAAGTATAATACATTTTCTATTTGTAAAAAAATGGGTTTTTAAATTTCATCAGCACATTTTATTCAAGTGTTGACAAGTTTTCTAGCAATATTTTGACTATTGGGTCTCAGACCATCAATTGAAAATGGCTTCTGGATGAAAGCCGATACAGTGTACAGATGACCATCGCTGATACCACCTTTACATATTCAGTGCAGATTTTAAATCACACTATTTGCCAGTTTTGTTTTGATTGACTGTTTTTGTTTTTTGTTTTTTTTATATTGGTAATTGTAACTTTGCACATACTCCATTTTACTACACTGCACACGCATTAAACTTTATTCTACACACTTATTAAAGAAGAAATAATAAGAATATCTCAATAATAACAACTTTTATCTATTCAAAGTGTTTTAGATCATATAACATTAAGATTTTACTTTTTTTTTTTTTATTAAAGCACAAATTAAATAGAAGCCTATAAGTTTCATTAATAAAAAGCTTGTAAATAAATACTGGCTTCAAAAACAAGCCCGAGTGAGAGGTCTGTGCTTTTAAGGATCTTTACAATGCTCTTCAGTAAGTGCAGAGTGAGACCTCTTGCTTTCAATTTCAATAGTTGATCTTTGACGTCTTTTGCGTCTACCGTATTTTCCAGACTATAAGTCGCACTTTTTTTTTCATAGTCTGGCCGGGGGTGCGACTTATACTATATTTTTTTCTTCATTATTATGCATTTTTTGGCGGGGGCGACTTATACTCCGGAAAATACGGTAGTTTTATTTTCTTTTTCACGTTGGGCATCAGGAGCCTCGTTTGAGTAACTAAACACAGTGTGGAGGATCTACAGGATTGATGCTGCTCTTTAAATATTGCGTCTCATTCACAAATAGATAAAAAATCCAAACGTATGACCTCTGTGGTGTGTTTAGCTCTGAGCCCCAGAACGAGACCTGAGCATTGGCCTCGGTTAGCGTCTGGTCAGAGGGGATGGGTCAGTGAATTTTTCGTTTGTCAATTAAAACAATTATTTAAATGCATGCTATACATAGACTGTATATATAAATGGACATAGCTAACCTGCTAGCCGACGTGTTCCAAATAGGAAGTAATCATGGGCGCTTCTGGCTCTGGCTCCAATTCACTTTCTATTGAAAAACTGTGGCCCCTCTCTCTGTAACTGCTGCTGTCAGACTCGTCATTTTGGTCTTAAAATGTTCGTACTGACCCGCTCTACACGATCCTGGTATTTTTTATTTTGCTATTGTGTCTATAACTCAAGATATGAGCATTAAGAAGTGACAAATCAGCTGTCTTCTTTCCCGAGGTTGCTTCCGCTAGCGTTAGCAACAGGTCTGATTGACAGCATTGCTAAACGCCCACTCCCTGCTAAACCAGTGGTACAGGCGGGAAGAGGCGTTACCTTCAACAGCTTTGCTCCAGATTGGCTCTTTGGGATATTTGGGATTCCGTCTGCGAGTATCATAGCAACCAAAAATCCAAATTCACCCTATAACTGCTAGCCTTGATGAGCTTCATTTGAATGGAGTTGAACGCTATGGGTGATGTCACACTCACTTAGTCCACATCTTCATACGGTCTATGGTTCTATACCATTTACTCTGCACATGGAGTAGCTCTTATGTTTTGTTCATGTCCTGTACCTCTTTGCGTTTCTGTAGGAGCAGCTCCAGTCGGTCGTTGGCTCGTTTGGCCACCATCTTGTTCCTCTCGGCCTCGTACTGCCGCTGCGTGTTGTCCATGTTGATGCTCAGATTGAGAGCTACATTCACCAGGGCCGTCATCAGCTTCATCGCTGTTCAATTCAAATAAGGCACAAAAGGCAAACAAACTAGAGATCAGACGGCTTCGCTTCAAACCTACTTTTAATTATGGCTATAAGGAGAATAAAAGACATGTTCATAAGATCAAGTGATTCTATGGTAAAATTTTAATCACTTTTTTTTACACTCAAGACCAGATTTACATATTAATTTACATGTTACACGACCAGTCAAAAGTTTGGACACACCCTCTCATTCAGTGTTTTGCGTTTCTTAATTTTTACTACTTTCTACATTTTATAAACAAACAAAAGACAAGAGACTTTGAGGATTTGAATATAAAATATTAAAAAAACTTAACTTTTTTCTACATAATTTTTCATATATGTGTTGTCTTCTGTGTGTTTATAAAATGTACAAAGTAGTAAAAAAAGAAAAAAGAAAAAAAAAAACACTGAATGAGTGGGCGTGTCCACATAGGAAGGCCGTTGAGGGGAAAGAGATGGTCATGCTTCTGTGTTGTGCATTTGAATATTTGAATAGGAAGAGGGCAGAATGCAAAAATCTAACTACTCTATATCTATGGCCCATATTAAATGTGCCAACCCCATATGGTATAAAACGCACATGATTTGAGATAACAGCAGTGGTTTGTCCCACTCACCTGCCAGTGTTGAGGTGTGTCTGAAGGCTCTGACTTGGGAGTCTGATAGTCCGGTGAGGAGAGAGATGACTGTGTCCATCATGTACTCATCATAGATGATACTATATTGACATTGACGAACCAGCACCGAAATAAATTCACAAAAACTGGATTTAAATTTTTTCCACTGAGGCCCTGCTATAGTTAGAGGGTAGTCACCGCTATCCTACAGGAACAAAACACAAATATTCATTAAAAAACAAGTCATAACATGCAAAAGAAGTACAGTTTATTTCAGTGAAGGGTCAGGCCGTGTCCAAACCTCGTCAAACTCCTCTGTCATTCGTCGAATGATCTCTGAGTTCTGCATGTTACGGAACATTTCTCCGGTGACAACACCTGAAAACAAGAGGATAAAAAGTTTGATTTTTAAAAACAAGAACAGTAAAAACCCAGAAGAAAAAATGTTTGTGACGATCCATACCTTTGCATCCTGAGCACTGGATGAAGAAATTTATGAGGTCTAATAGTGCAACATCTCTGTCATGCTTATAAGACTCTATCCAGTCATCTACAACGCACTAGAACAACAACATGAGTGTTATTTTTCTGTTTATCCCCATGCAGGCTCAGTGTTCATCTTATATACACACACATCGTATATGTACAGCCTCTGTGTTTCTCTTATATGTACAGGCTCTGAGTTTCTCTTATATGTACAAGCTCTGTGTTTCTCTTATTTGTACAGGCTCTGTGCCGTAAGTGTGCTCACCTGCATTGCACTCCTGCCCAGCCGCACCACCTCAAATAGCATCACGTTTTCCATGCCATTCTCCTGGTGGTGCCCATTCAGTCGGCCCGCCCCCTTTCCTCCTTTGCCTTTCTCCCCTGCTGCCTTCTTGCCCTTCTTACCCCCCTGGACAAAATAAAACACCACTTAGAAAATAGGGATGGACGATATATCAGTTACAGTATCGGACAATATCGATACAGGTTCCTAGATATCAGCCGATGTTTACTCTCAAACTTATGAATAAAAAGGAAATAGAAGAGTGTTATATGGCTGTATGTTTACACATGTAACAAATAATTTTATATGGCACTAAAATACATTGTGTTATTATTTTTTATAAATGTGAAAAGTTATAGCACATTTTAAAATACATTTGGCTACAGCAGCAGGTTGAATATCGGCCCTTCCCTTTTAGAAAGAGAGGAAAGAGACTTGGGTAGCTGTATATTTGACCTGGTTAGTGTGACTCAGGGTAAGTAAACTGCAATGCATTTATATACCTTTCCTTTGGAGCTTGTACTTCTTCCATCGATATCCTCTGAGAAGTCTGTGTCTGAGGAGAATCGTGTGTCTGTGTCCCTAGAAGACAAATGGCAGATATGAAAAATTTTAATACCATCTATGACTTGAATCACTTGAAGAGCGATGTGGAACTGTGCACTTACTGAGGATAGGCGAACTCTGGCGGTATTTCTGGTGCCGCTATCATTTCTGTAACATCTTCTGGATAACTTCAACTTATGACTGATTTGCGATTTTCAGTATATACACAACTGGGCTCGTTGCATGCGACTTGAGATGTAAAACTGAAAAATAATAAGAAATAGATGCAGAAGTTTTAGTACAAATTGTAGAAACAGGGAGTTCAAAAGGGGACATGGACAATTCCATCGCCTAACACAAGCCAAGCGTTTCTTTAATGCCAACCAATTAAAAAGAAAAAAAAAAAACCATTTCACATGGTAACGGGGGCGGGCACTACTAGCTCAGTCACGCGCAGACTTCGCCCTTATTGGCTTCCGTTCTCTCTCGGCTTCCCTGGGTTTACGCAAAACGTCACACACAGCAGACGAGTGTCTTCCTCAATGGCCAAATATGGCACAGTCCTATCCGCCCCACTGTCGACTCAGCCAATCAGACGCCGGTATCAACATCAACAAGACACTGCAGGCCACAGGCTTTGATCTGTGCGCTACTTTGAATAGGCTCATAGAACAGAACACACGGACCGCTAACTTTGCTCCCGTCATTAAAATTACTGGTGCGATGATAACACGCAAGTTACATTGAAAGATGTGGGATCATAGCTGCTGAACACGTCTGGACTAGTTCCCAAGCAAATGTCACTGAATGTATATGCATGCCGTATAACAAGAACGGAGGGAGTCATTGATCCAGAGAGGCTGTCACTGTTTATAATTATTACATTTGCAAACAATACACAGACTTTTGCCTCTTTAGTATTTGAGCAAACGACTAAACCTGAATCATGTCGAGTGTTTGAACAAGCACCAGAAACTTCCAGTGTAGTTAATGCACCAAGTAAGTAAACGTAAATGTGTCAAATAACATGTGCTGGAGAGTCACGTTTGAGGGAAAAACGGGGTCTTTCTGGATGATAGCAGCGCATTTGCAGCGGTTTGCGTGATGTCGCGTTCATGGGTGTTGACTAAAAGTGGCGCCAAATCGTGGAGTGAACCTCATAAACTCATTGATGTGGATCGATTGAAGTCGCTGTTATTCAAAACTAAGGAATGAAACCCCGTCCTGGCCGTAACTTGGAAGTGAACAGCGCCTAAACCCAGCGCCTCTGTTCCCTCCAACTGCGCCGACACGGCTGCGCTCTGCCCCGGCTTCTGTCAAAATCGACGCCGGTGCGCGGTGGATGCTAACGCCACTAGCGCCACTAGCCACTGAAACTTTATCATTTGCCTTAAAAGGAAAATAGATCCATGTGATGGAAGCGTGCTGTTGAGTGCACAAGATAACACTCGTTTAAAAACAACCTTTTGTAGCCATCGAAGCATGTTATGGTGACATAAACACGAAAACTAACTGAAGCTCTCATAGTTGGGACTCAATAATAACAAAACAACGCAAGATCCAGCAGCAGAATTAGCGCAGCTAACCCAGAAACAAGGCTCCATTGTATCTCCAACTTACAGCCCGTTTACACGAACGATAAGGTTTGGTTGAGCTGCATTTACAATTCCGCTTACAGTAAACGAATTATATACTGGCAAACATGTTGTAGTTAGAAGATCGATGCTAGATCACTAGCCCTGCTCAGCTAATGCTAACGTCGCCTAAAAAAACATCACGTCCTTGCGTCCTCCATCTTGCCTCCGGAGTTCCAGCAGCGTATTGCATAAGCAATAAACACTTTGTTTACAAATATACAAAGTATTTTAACGTAATTTAAATCATTAAGTGATGTATTTGTGTTGTGAGTGAAGTCATTACGCGTAACTATGGTCAAAATGCAGTTTATTGGCCTGCTAACTACCGAAGTAGCCTCGCACCGCTCTGACGGAGGCGCCGCGCTCTGAGGCTAGCGCGTTAGCATCAGGCTAGCAAAATACAATTCAACTAACTTCCAGATAGCTCTCCGCCATTTTACAGCTAACTTACCTTGTTGAAAAATACAGCAGTGGTAGAGTCCTAACTTATAATTGTCTTTTCCAATTTTGCTTCAAATCCCGCTAAAATCACCAAAAAGAGTTTAAAAGTCGCGGTCAGAGGCGGTTTCGGACGGTCTGCCGCCTCGCTGCTCCGTAGTTCGGTTTGTTGTTTCGACGACCTCAGAGGAGGAAATCCTGGTGCAGAGCTACCACCTAGCGGCCAGCAGCCAGAGAAAGAGATCCGAACAAACACCTAGCGGCCAGCAGCCAGAGAAAGAGATCCGAACAAAATCGAGGCTCATGTGACGCCTGCAGGACACATCTGAGAACTACACGGGGAATACAACCCCCACACAGAGGATCCAAACACAGAGGATCCCAAACAAACACAGAGGAGCCAAACACAGAGGATCCAAACAAACACAGAGGATCCAAACACAGAAGATCCCAAGCAAACACAGAGGATCCAAACAAACACAGAGGATCCAAATAAACACAGCGCATCCAAACACAGAAGAGCCAAACACAGAGGATCCAAACACAGAGGATCCCAAATGCTCAGCCTCTGACTCACGCTGCAGGCACTGCTGTCACAACCTGCAACGTGCAAAAAAAAAAAAAAAAAAAACCCCAAAAACCTGGAACTTTTAACAACATATATGGATGTCGTTAATATTTTCCCGACAAGCTTTATTATACGTGCACTACGGAACTTTTGTGGTTTAAGAGTCCATCACCTGCTTGAGATCGATTTCCATGGAGACAAGTAGGTGATGTCACCATGCCAGGTCAGATCTGTGGAGAGGTTTCCGTTTTTCAAGGTATTTATGAGCATTAAAACACTTGTGATGTAATAAATGTAAGATAGACTAGTTTAATGCCATACTGTGAAACATTCCGGGCAAAGCACCGACAGCATGGCGTCAAGCAAGTAGCTGATCACCCACCACCTTTAAGGCTTGAAACTAGCAGCACAAAATGGACTGAGATCAATATGGCTGAATTGTGTAATATAAAATCATTAAATG
The DNA here is from genome assembly GCA_000787095.1 of Periophthalmodon schlosseri. NCBI lineage: Eukaryota > Metazoa > Chordata > Actinopteri > Gobiiformes > Gobiidae > Periophthalmodon > Periophthalmodon schlosseri. The sequence continues at coordinate 49,203 of KN485649.1, read as the reverse complement.
TAAATAAATATAAACTAACTTTGGCTGCTCATCATGGACTATATTAATAATTACAACTTCACAAAGTAGTGACATGGTTACCTTTATTGACCTGATAAAATCACACTGTGTACACTGGAATGTACCTTGATTTTTGCTTAAGATGAAAGTTTGGATTCCTACACCTAGCCAATTTATTTTAGTAGTTTATGAACACACAGGAGAAAATTAAACACAAAACACACAATAAAACAAGACACAGCAAGGTATGGTGAAAATATTGAATTTAGACTATTTTGGTCAGCTGAAGTCATTTTAAATGTACGATATAAATAAACTTGGCATTGTATTTCATATGACTGATATTGTGGTAAGTGAGCAAAATACAAACCAAAGGCACCTATGGCTTGTTGAACACAGACAGGACATGGGCACATTTAGTTTGTTATAAAAGACCTCAATCATTGGCTTCTGCTATTTACAACAACTTAAAATTACATTTAATGTCGTCTTGATTATAAAAATAATGTTTCTTATGTTTACACCTGCTTATTCTACACCAAACAAGAATTTTAAATATATTACACCTAATCTACAATTCTTTGAAAATATATCCGATTAAAAGTATAAGCAGCAGTGAAGTGCAAGGACTGTTATTTGCTCAAGCGATGAAGGTCTTGACTTTTTGCATTATGGCGCTGCAGCAGATTGGACACTTGGTGACTGCTCTGGAGCACTGCTGGCAGGTGACCAGGTGACCACACGGGACGAATACCACACAAATGTCCCGGTCCATGCAGATCTTACACAGTTTCTCCCTCTGCAGCTGCTCCAGCTTCTTCAGGGGGTCCTCATCTGGAACAAAAAGTTTTGTTACTACATAATAAAATGGATCTAAATTGATTGTTTTAACTTTAAGCAAAGGAGTGCCCCAAGGCTCAATTTTGGGGCCCCTTAATTTTTATTATCTTTATTAATTTGATTGGTTGCAATTTAAGAGAAAGCCACATACATTTATATGCAGATAATGCTGTTTTGTGTGGAAGTGCTGCACATGCCAAATTGTTGCCCATGTCCAACCAAAAAGTGCTTAAACAAGTAAGTACTTAAACAAATCTTAAAATAATAATAATAAAAAAAAAACTAGACAAGAGTTTGGAAAAATCTTAAATATAATTATGCTGACTGTGTTTCAATTAAATGGGCGTGTTCGTAGCCTGCTTAGGTTCCAAGTACATTTACATTCAAGTACATTTCCCATTCATTTTTCCCAACAGAGAATGATTGTGTCGTCACTCTGACTTTAGCTACGTCCAGTGAAATTCCAGCCCCATTCACTATAATGCCATTTTGGTTATTTTAACCTGCTCCAGAGTTTTAAACAAAGCTGTTATAAAATTTTAAATGGCACAAAAGTGCTACGTGTCCTCTGAAAAACATCTCTAGAGGTAAACCAGACATAAGTTTTCAAATTCTGTTGTTTCATTATAATTTTGCCTAAAAGTAAAAATCCTCTGAGGTTCAGAAAAACTCCTTGTTTTTGTTATTTGTGTTTAACTCTGAACATCTGGATCCAAAACAACTCATACACACTTAACAATCCCATAGACTTAGAATTCAAATATGTAGAGTTAAAAATGCAGAATGGAGGCTAATCACCTATGTGCTAACTATGTCTATGGTTGTTTTCAGTGCAAAAAAAACCACATTTAAAAATAAATAAAGTTATTAAACATTTTGCCAATTTGTTTCAGAAAAATATTCTAAATAAGAAAATAGGCATTGGGTCATTAGTTACACACATACCTGATTTGCCTCATCAAGCTTTACAACTTGTAATATTTTTATTTCTTATTCAGAAAGTCTATAGGAAAAATGTATGTGAAATTGAACCAAGAGGTGGGCGCTCACTGCAAAATTACTCTCACTGAAGAACACTGAAGCTGCTGAATCAGCTGTACACATGTAGAAACGATCGTCTTTTGAAACTTCTAACAAATAAATTGCTATATATATTTTAATAACCAAGATCATTTTGGTGGTTCTTTGGTAAAAATAGTCCACTACCTTTTGTGGCATTCTCTGGTGGCTCGTCCTCTGCAAAAATGAACAAAAAATATGTTTAATTTCTCTGCCATTTCCTTTGGTTTTAATAGTGTAATCACAGAAAGGTGAACCATTACCGCCTTCTTCTTTTGAAAATCCATTTTGGTGACTTGTTGCCTGGAAAAGTGTTATACAGAATGTTACCCAAAATATGTTATGTAAATATCAGTATAATCAGTATAATATTACAATAGAGCTGATACTTTAAACTTACAGCGGGGCCTTGTAACTGAATCCTGTTGATAAATTCATGGCCCTTTTCTGCCAATAAGAAGCGGCATCTGTATTAAAAAAAAAAAAGTTTAATAATTCACACAGAGTAAAGACCGTAGGGATGCACCAATCCAGGTTTTTCAGTTCCGATACCGATTTCCAATTCCCAATGTCAACAGATACCAGAGAAGAGACTGAAAACAGAATTTATTTCCTTACCAGAACCAGTATCGGCTCGGTGCATCCCTAAAAGACAGCAGTTATATGTCAGTTATATGTTAGATTTGAATTTTACCCTGGGAAGTGTTTGGCGTGTTCTTCCCAGGGGTCTTCTTCAGGCTCCCATCCTTTGAGACCTCCTTTACAGGAAAAACACATCACTCTGTCTCCTTTGCCTAGAAGAAAACAAAGAGATTAATGTTTATGTTTTAACAACGCTCACCCAAATCAGTCATTTACCCAGTTAAAAAGTACAATATAACAACTAGGTGCAGTGTGTTACTACGTAAAAAAAAAGCTATTTATTTATTTATTAGTAATATAAATCACAGATTACAAGAAAACATATTGCTTTTGTTCATATAGTAAACTTAGGGATGTCAGCAGAACACAAGACTATTCACTGACATATGCAGGTGTGTGTGTATGTGTGTGTATGTGTGTGTGTACATGCTTATTGTGAAGTTTTGTTTTTGTTTTGTTTTGTTCCTTCTATTTTGTTTGCCATCATCATTATAACTTTCACGGTTGCGTCTCCGTCTTTACTTTGACAACTACAAACCTCTGTCTTGCATCCCATAATTCCTTCACTTTTGTATGTCCACTTAATGTTCATTTCTCACTTGTAAATATGCACTCCATTGTGATTATAAAACACCACAATGTAATTTTATAGACTAAGAATAACCATAGAAGCCCCAAAAGGAACGCCTGAACGCCACATACTTTTATGTGGCTGTATGTCACATTGGAGTTTATAAAGCGGGTCAGATATGCCAAAATCACATGAGCTATTATGAATAAAAGTAAAGTTTACTTTTGCCATGGCTCTTTGTGAATAAATGTAAAACTGCAATGTTTCTGACTTCATTTCATCCATGAGAACCACACTTTCCTTATATTTAGCATCTTATTCAGAGCCAGATAAGCCTAGACATGGGACGATATTGAAATGTGGTGTCACGATTCTCATGGCCAAAATAATTACGATTAAAGATTTTATCAGGATAGTGGTTAAAGTTGAACAGTCTAGTTAATTGGTACCATTCTGTTTCACTGTAAAAACCTGCACATAATGATTTTTTATACTGGTTTGGCCTGTAAGAAACATACTGTATTGGACATGGACACATTTTATTGTATTTTACTGCTAATGTTAATGATGAAGTGTTAGTCTTATAATGTAACTGTAATGTGTATTTTTAATGTGTGTTCATCAGCCCAAGGACTGCAGATGGAAAGTCGCAATAGCTAAATCTGGTACAAATCATCTTTTCTTTTGTAAGATTAATGAATTTGTACACGGTCCCTGACAAACTAAGAATAAATAAAAGAAAAAATGTTCTGGATATGAATAATTATAATTTTAATATTATGAACAGGTTCCATATTTAAACAGCTGTAATAGTTCTGTACTTTGTTCTAAGTGAAAACAGTGATCCAGAAGAGTTCATCAGAAGTAGGTTTGTTCTGCTCATTCTGGAGATATAAACAATATAAACGATATTATCTTTGTCTCACGATTGTCTCACAATTATATAAAAAGTCCCACCAACTGTTATCGTCGGCCCTTTTTTATCATGATAAATGATGATATTACTGTCCCCATCCCTACTTCACCCCACTGCCCATGTCATACCTGTGCTGTAAAAACCAGCCTGGGCCAAGCGCTCGGGGCTGATGAGATGCCTGATGCCCTGAAAGCTCTGGAGCCTCTCCTCAAATGTGCCCATATAGATGGCGTTTCTCCTGCCTCCGTCCTCATCCTGAGAACCACCCTGGAGGGGTATGTTGCCAACGTCATGCCCCAGAATGAACAAGCAGTTTGGGTAATGCTTTTCATGCTCTCCCCATGCATTGTCTCCAGGCTCCCAGGCACCCATCATACCAGCGCAGCAGAAGCACTGGACGTGATCATCCTTCCTGAGATAGAAGAGACCGGCTCTGGCCAGATCAGAGGGGCTCATGGGGCTGCTGGACGGCCACTGTGTGAATGTCTGGAGCCGCGTCTCTTCGCTCCTCATGTGGGGCACTTTAGGGTAAGTAGTCTCATCCACCACCTGTCCTGTTCTCAGGCCATAATCGACTCGCTCTGCTTCTTCGTTGTATTCTCCATTCTTTGCAGGGGAACCGTTGGGGTAGACGCAGCGAATGAACATGCATTTGGGTGAAACCTGCAGCAGCAAGGCGATTTAGGGTTAAAAATTTGTTTAAACTATTTCAGATTTTACAGGAAAATGTTAAAAAAAAAAAAAAAACAAATAAAAAAAACAGATGCACAATAGCGAGCTAACTAATGCGATTAACAGCTGTACAGTACAATATTGATGTGTTTATTTAGACTATATAAATTATATAAAGTGCTCTACTGAACACATTTACTGCGTGTGTGCACAGGGGAGGGTGACCTGGGCATGCCCTGACAGTCTGACCTGCAGTCAGTGACCACACAGCTGGCCACATGAGTTATAATGCGCTGGACATGCCTCAGTAATCGTTATCATAGGGAATCAATTCTGACATGGCCAATCTGACCTCCATGAAAATGATCATAATAAAGCCTTTCACTTGTTACGCACTTTACAGGCCTGTCAAGGCCTCAAAGTACTACACTGTACTCATATTCATTCACTCCACACTCTGTGGTGGTAAACTGTCCGGACAGAATGTCAATCTGCGCCATCTCCCCCTCCGACTGCCATCAATCACTCACACACACTACATTTGTACTATACAAGGTGGGTCAAGTGTCTTGCTTAAGAACACAATGCCAGAACCTGGAGCAGGAGTCAGTCCTCCGCATTAAGTTAAATAGCTCTGTTTGAGGATGTGACCAGCTTAAATAAAAACACTTTACTTAATTTGCAATTCTACATTATTATATATATATATATTTTTTTATTTCTTACAGTTATAGTGTGACCTGAATAATCAACATTATCAACCAAGCATCCAATAGACATCTGCATCTGTGTGTGTGCACACATGTTTGTGTGCGCGTCCATGTGCATGTGTGCGCGCGCGCTTGTGTGTGTGTGTATGTGCGAATGTGTGTGCATGTGCACATGTGTTTGTGTGCGTGTGTGCGTGCGTGGTCGTACCTCCATATGTCTCTCCACAGGTACATCTCCCCTGCTCCAGTTGTCCAGTGTCTTTCCGCAACTGAAGCACTGAACTTTGTCTCCGTTTCCTGTGAAGTAGAGCCCAGCACGTGCCAGTCTCTCTGGGGGCACCTGCTCTGCCAAAGGGGACCCATTAAACGAGCGCTCGCGACTCAACAACGAAGAAAAATCCATGTGCCCAGCATCGTCTGACTCCAGGTCTAACATTATAACGTGGGGTTGATATAGATCTAAAACAACAGCTGCAAATCACAGAAATACAGCAGTGAGTACAATACACAGTTTAAAATGAACACAAAGAAAAATTAATACAAAAATACAGAAAAAAGACTTTCCCCCCCAAAAACAAATATGAAAAAACTGGACAAATGTAATTGCTAAAATAAGGTACATATATTCTTATACTGCCATGAAATACAAAACACTGTGATAAGAAATATGCTAGTGCTAGGCCAGTCAAAATGAAACTAATATAAGTTTGAACATTTTTTGGGGGTCTGTATTCATCGCATGTACGTCTTTACACTACTGTGACATTTTTTGGATGATAAGATTAAAGCCATAAAAAGGTAAAATTATTAACTTTTATAATTCATGACAGACAAAAACTAACAACTAAAGTGTTTCATTCTGCTGTTTATTTACTGCCGCTCATGATTTTTAACAATATTGTAGATTTAGAATAGTTTTTGTGGTATAAATCTGCTCTTGGGTTTTTGTGTCAGTGGCATAAATTAATTTCAATATTATCGTCTATATTTACTTCAGCGATATATATCGAACTTCACAATGTGTTACAGTGACACAGTGACCTTCCTGCAAAAGGGGGTTTTCATGCCAGAATAAAGCATTCCTCCCAAAACTGCGGGAAATGAGTGCGTGGGCATGTGGGCTCTCCCTCTCTCGCTCTCTCTCTTCCGAGAAACAAACTATTCGAAAACGATCTCTATCATTAAAAAGCGAATTACAGTGACGCCAGTTCAAAACAATGCAGGAGGAAGCGACACTAAAATATTAATTTCATCTGACAATTACAACATATTAAGAAGGATTTAGCATTTTGATTATGCACAGAAAAAGTGGCACACCGCACGTTCATTTAGAATTTCTGAAATAGTTGTTTCGAGTGACGTGAGCGTCGCGTGGGCGTAGCGTGACCGACTGATGCGTCCAAGTGATCAATTGGTGCCTCTCAGTAAATGCGTATGACTGGAAAAAAAAAAAAGTAAAAAATCAATTTAAAGATACACAAACAGTCACGGAGCAGCCGTCTGGATTTACAACAAATGTAAAAGCAGATTTTTATATTTTCTAATGAGTTTAACACAGGATTAACATTACAACACGCCCGAAGTCTAGGGGCTTTAATTTAGTAGCAAATAACTACTAAAATAAAATATGGCAAGAAGAAGTAACCCCGTATAATTTATATTCGAAAACCCGGGTCGCCTAACAACAAAAATATGAGAAAAGATCCAGGTCCCACAGTGGAGGAGCAGGACAGTGACAGCAGCACTGGGCTAAAAACACACGCAGATGTGGATTATAAACAACACCTAAAGAGATCAGAAACATAAAAAGCACCAAAGATCATAAATGTTGAAGCTGGACTTTAATCTCAGGCCTCAGTGTTGCGCAGACACTTTAATGACACACGGAACACAAAGATATCGCCTTTACACAGCCTTAGCTTTAGCTTTAGCTTTAGCTTCGCCTTGGTTTTCGACAGAGTTCAGAACAAAACACTGAAGTCAAAGTCAACTCTTACCTTTAAAATGTCGAGTAAGTTCAAACGAAGGATCCTTTAAAAGTTAAATCCGAAATAAAAGCCCCATTTCAAACCTAAAAGACTCTACTTTATTTAACCTTCATTAAGGAAGCGCCTCTCGCTGCTGCGCCCGTGGCAGGGGTTGCCAGATGTAAAACCAGTTTTCAGAATAAAACTGGTGTACAAAGGTCAGAATAAACCAATGAACATGAAGACATTCAGACTGAAACTTAAGTGAAATAAAATAGTTTTAGGTGGTTTGACCTCTGAAGACTACTTAAAATATGTTCAAAATGCACCGTGCGTCATCTCAAGAATTTGTGATTAATCACCAACAGGAAGAATTTAATCAGAGCTGTAAAAGAAATGCTTCTGCATTCTGTCCAGATACAAGGAGGGTTGTTTGTGGGGAGGGCAGGTTAGATTTTTAAATATTATATTTCTATTGTTCCTCCTGACTGCGTTTGTGCGCGGCACAGCGTATTTAGTTAATGGTTATAAGTTATTTGAAACTGTACACCCACACATCACTGATATCATTTACATAAGGTGGTATTTTGATTTGGGGAAAAATGTTCCACCTTTCACTTTAGTTTTTAGTTTAGCCTGAAGTGAAAATTTCCCTCTGTTTTACGGTTTATTGGCTTTCACTACCCCAGTATTTATACTTATAAAGGATTATAGAATAAGCAGGCATATGTCACTTCAGCTTGATTTCTAAAAGGCCTGATCAATAAATATTTGAAAACACAATTATCATTAGTAAGACAACACAATGCAGTTTTCAAAACCAATACTTGGCCATTCTAAAAATAATCAGTCTATAAGGGCCACTTTTGTCTTTATGTGATTTTGTCAGTAAACTCAAACTTCATTTTACTTTTCTGATTTTCTGACCCGACAGCGTTTTTGAACAGGGCAGTTGAGAAATTAACCCCACCATGAGCGAGCATGTTACTAAAATTTAAAACTCATTCATAGAAATTCAAAGTGTTGTTATAGTATCAGAGCATCTCTTTTTGGACAGCCCTCATTCAGAACCTGCACTGAAGCTTCAGAGGAGGAGCCAAACATTTGACTGTGCTTAAGTGTGAGAAGCAGTTTGCGGAGTCATGCCTTCTTCCTGGACACATCTGCAGCTGCCCGTTTATGGGAGTAGATCTCTCCTTCACTGTGGTTCTCCTCAAGGTTTCTCTTTTCCCACTGGGTTTTTTTTCTTGCCGAGAAGGAGGGTCTAAGGACAGGGGGCACTCTGGGACAGTTCTCCATTCGCTTGTTTTCTGTTCATCAATCTGCTTGTCTGTTATTGACCAATGTCTGTTTCATTGTTGATTTTCTGTTGGTTAAATCAATGATCTTGAGTTGAGTAATCTGGCAATAGACTCAACTTGTGCAAAGTAAATACAATGCAGAGGTTAGTAAACTCATTGGATGCGTGACACTTCACAAAATGTACAAATCACGAAACCTTTGAGGACATGATTGAAAACCTTCTGCCTATTTTGTTTATTTGTTTTTTTTAATTAAACATTACAGCCACTTAGACATCCTGCAGTTTAAACGGCCGCGGTAAACACTGTACATAGTGCAGAAAACCAGAGTCTAGCGTCTCTTGTTACGTCACATCGTCTCTGTCATCGTAAAGCCCATCCTCCTGTTAAATATCACACAGATCCTGTCTCTGGATCTTGTTAATAGTCTCCTTGAACAGCAGCACAGCCTCATCCCTCCACAATCCGCTGCAGTATGTTCCCCAGAGCCCCTTTAGCCATCTGAACAGGGGTCTTCTCCTCTTTGTTTTCAATGTAAATACTGGCTCCATGCTCCACCAGCAGTTTGGCCGCTTCTACCCGCTCCTCATCGCAGGCCAGGTGACTGGAAAAACAAGACAACAGCATTTTAAAATTATAGTTAAAGGTGCTCTATGTAACTTTTCTGCTTGTCTCCATAGCAATCTTATTGTCTAGAATGTTCCACAGTATTGCATTAAACTTATGTATCTAGCATTGATCCATTCTCAATGTGAGCAGGGTCGCCTCTCCACAGATCTGACCTGATGGCGTCACACATTTGTTTCCATGGAGATGATATGTTTAACGTCATACTGTGCAATAACATCTTCATAGAGACAAGCAGGCAGCGGATCCTCCCCAAGAAAAGTTACATAGTGCCCCTTTAAAAACACACTGAGAGATCCAGGAGTCTTACAGTGCCGTGTTGCCCTGGGAGTCCTGGATGTTTGTGGAGGCGCTCTGTTTGAGCAGGAGCTGGATGAGGCGGTAGTTTCCTTTGGCAGCTGCTCGGTGAAGTGGAGTAGAGTCTAACTTGTCTGTGGCATTAGGGTCGGCTCCATTTTCTAACAGAATCCGAGCAATCTACAAAAACAGATAATTTGTCATAAGTGTTTGAAATGTATAAATTAATCAGGAATCATGTACCTCGTATCGGTCTTTTGATGCTGCGTAGTGAAGAGGCGTGCAGCCATTTTGATTGACAGAGTTGAGCTGAGCGCCTTTGGAGATCAGAGAGCGCACGATGTCTTCTCTGCCTGCTGAAGCCGCGATGTGAAGAGGGGCCCATGATGCCTAATAGAAAAAAACTTTACTTTACTTTAGACCACCTAAACACCTCTGTCACTTTGGCAGGAAAATCAAATGTACATCTTCAAATTGTACCAGTAAAGTGCTTTTCCTCCACTGACACAAACATCTTTCGTTTTTTTTGAGAAACACAACAAACTGATTTGTGGATCGTTTTGGTAAAAGGTTTATCTTATTTTACAAAGTACAGATAAACCCAACATGTGCACAGGAGAGAAAGGAAAAATATAGTCCAAGGATGCTGAGGTTAGAGTGACAGGGACAGTGAGATTTCTGTGATGAGAGAAAGATGAGAGAAAGATGAGATGAGGATGAGAGAACTATGATAGGAGATGATGCGGAGGATGAGAGAAGGATGAGAGGAGGGTGAGAGGAGGGTGATGAGGAGGATGAGAGGAGGATCAGAGGAGATGATGCGGAGGATGAGAGATGATGAGGAGAATGAGAAGAGGATGAGAGAAGGATGTGGAGGATGAGAGGAGGATGACATGGAGGATGACATGAGGGATGAGAAGAGGATGAAGTAGGGGATGAGAGGAGGATGATGAGAGAAGATGAGGAGAGGAGATTATGCGGAGGATGAGAGGAGATTATGCGGAGGATGAGAGGAGATGATGCAGAGGATGCGGTTAGATGGAGTCTGGTGCATGGTTCATCTTCGACTCTGAAGGGAACAGACAAAAGGACGAGACACACTAGACTTACATCATCTTGGAGGTTGACATCAGCTCCCATGTCAAGCAGAAACTCCACAATAGCGGTGTGTCCCGCGGAGCAGGCCCAGTGCAGCGCAGTCCTGTGGTCCTAAACACATCACAGTTTAGCCTTGTGCTTTTTCCCCCACGTTATTTTAATATAGGTAATTGTATATTTGTTTAATAGCAGTAATATTTGCACGCCTGTAGATTGTGCTGTGTCACGCGTCTGTTCGTACCTGATCCGTTTTGGAAGCGAGTCTTTTATCTGACAAAATGCATTGCCTTAACTGGTCAAACTGGCCCGTGTACGCGAAATTACAGATCTCTACATTAGACACGGAGCCCTCCATTGAAGTCAATCCCAGAAGTTAATTCGAAACGGAAATACTGGATGATGTTGGTACTTTGGTCCTGACTCCAGATTTTAAACCACGATGACTCAGGAATCGAAGATTTCTACTTCCGCATTTTCACAAAAACAGCGACTCGCGCCCTTCAAAATAAAACTAATGTAATTACTTTGCTTTTTTTTTTTAAAACCACAACATTTATTTTATTCCTTTGCGATGGCATAGAACTTTTAAATTATTCCATAATCCTCAAACAATAATGACAGATTTTGTGTTTGTATAAAAAAAAAAAAAAATCAAGTAAATGTTTTATTTTAATGTGTACAATCTTCGTCCAGCGGAAGTAAAACATGTTTCAAAATGGTTTCACGCTTTTAGCATTGAGTTAAGCTTTTAGCATCATTGCTAGTTTAAGTCATTAAAATAAACAATTAAACATTTCAGAGGCTCATCAGAACTCAGCTAATCCAAGGATTTAATATTTTATCTGCTGTTAATGTGACCATGGCGAGTACAGTGGTAAGAGCGACATTTAAAGCTTGATTTGACTAGAATTGAATGAAAATGTTGCCTCATAATAAAACTCGATGTTGTTTTCTGTTTAGGATTTCAGGACCCACGTTGACCAGTCGTGCCGATATTCTGAGGAGTTTGTCAACATTTATTATGACTGCATGGACAAGAAGCGAAGGGTGAGTTCATGAAGATGAAAGTTTATTGAGGAGCTGTCAATGAGAAGTTAACTATTTTAAGTGGAGGGTTGCCAGAGATATATCCAAACAATGTTGTCTGTCTGTGCTTTTTGTAAAGTTACTGACAGGCCATATATTCATTTTGTTTATAGCTTCCTTTTACCATACCCCTAATAGTCCACAGTTTTATTTAACATTACTACCACTCCCTCTAGAGTTGGGTTTGGGCAGGACACAGATGCAGAGCCCACACTTCAGATACCAAAGACAAACTCTACTATATTAAATTGGATCACTTTTTCTTGTTGCAGAATTTGACTCGACTTTACCTGGACAAAGCCACTCTGGTGTGGAACGGAAATGCGGTGTCCGGACAGGAGGCTCTGGCTGAGTTTTTTGAGTCTCTTCCTTCCAGTGAATTTCAAGTTCTCACATCAGACTGCCAGCCAGTTCACGGTGAGCATTGACATTTTTCAGACTTGGGTGGGTATGGGTTCGACTAGTAAATCCAAACATGTAGTCCAGTCTAGTTCTGCTCATAAGTTATAGCAGAAATATTCAATGCGGCTCACACAAAAAAACGATGCATCGATACAGCTCACACTATTTTCACCATTGTTGTTGTTGTTTTATTATTTTATTTATACTATTATATGTTTTACAAAATGTGTTGGGTTTTTTTTAATGATTGTTAGGGCTGGATGCCTATCTTTCCATTTCTTTCAGTACTGATTAGAGATCGACCGATATGGGTTTTTTCACAGTAGATGCCGATACCAATTCTTTAGAATCCAGAGCCACTGATGAACGATAAGCTCTGCTGATATTTTTAAGTTGATATGTTGGGACAAATTTATTTATGTTTCCCAAAGTATGTAATTTAAATTTCCTAAATACTCTCCCAAAGATCTTTTTTACCACAAACCCTTGAGAGCTGTTGTCATGTTTTGTGCAGCTGTCTCTTTGTATTAAAGTGTTAATATAAAGGTTTTTGTGGATTTTTTACGCAGCAGAAACAGCAAAATCTTGGCCTGTGCTGGAGATTTAAGGCCGATACGCTAAGAAGTCCAAATATCGGTTTATCTTTAGCACTGATACCTGTTTTTTGGATACCGGAACTTTTTCTGGCATCTGTTCCTGCTACAAAACAATAATAATGTTAATTTTATTATAATTAACAATAATAAATATAAATTTTAGTTTTAGATTTTATCATTCGTTTCTGTTGATGTTGTCTTTTAACTAGTAGTGTCAAAGATTTTACCAGATTTTGGTACCTGAACTTTTTTCTGCATTGTAGTGGTACCATAGACTGTATAAATGGTACATATCGTTAATGTGGCGGTGCCCAGGTAGGCCTGTCACGATAACACATTCTGAAGTTTGATATATCACTGAAGTAAATATAGATGATAAATTATGATATTGAAACTCATTTCTGCCACTGACACAAAAACCCAAGAGCAGATTTAAACCAGAATTTTTTTTTTTAAATCTACAATATTGTAAAAAATCATGAGCTGCAATAAATAAACAGCAGAATGAAACACATTAGTTCTTAGTTTGTGTCTGTAATGAGTCAGACAAGTTATTTATTCAAACTTTTACGGCTTAAATCTGATCATATAGACAAAAATAATCAAATTTCTCAGTAGTGCAAAGAAAAGGTACCACGAGAAATACTGACCCCAAAAAAATATTGTTCCAGCTTCATAAACTGAACAATAAGTCGATATACTGATTGTCATGACAGACCTTTTTCTTTCCCCACTCTTTAACTGACTGTTTTTCTTTGCATTAGTTGCTGTGTGTTGCTGCGTTGATTTACACTAACGAGTAGTTAAGAGTTTAATGATTATAATGATATTTTATATTTTCAGAACAAGCGACACAAGGCCAGACTACGCTGCTCGTGGTGACCTGTGGCCTGGTCAAGTTTGAAGGAAACAAACAACGTTATTTCAACCAGAACTTTCTGTTAACGGCACAAGCTTCACCCAACAATGACCAGCCAGTTTGGAAGATCGCCAGCGACTGCTTCAGGTTTCAGGACTGGAACAGCTGAAGAGACAAAATCTTGAATACCTCACTCTCCACCAATTCCTCCATAACTGTTCTTTGTATGCATTTGTACTTGTTTTTTTTAAATAAAAAACACACACTGAATACCATACAAAACACTTTTATTTTTGAGAAAACTTGAACAAAGCGCATGTAAATGGAACAATAAATACAATGGATTTCAGGAATGAGCAGCTGTGAGGTGACGGAAGCGAATCATCCATAACATTGAAAAATACAAAAGTTCCTGGTGGTTTTCTTCTTAAAATGACCAACTGTCGGCAGAGGTTCTGTGCACAGATTGACCTTACATAAGCGCAGATAATGTAGCAATAATATGTACACACACAACCAGCTTATAACCTCAAATAAATACATTTGCTTAAAGGTCCTATATTACACTAAATCAACTCTTGTGAGCGTTAAGCCATGTTATAATGCTCCACCTCAAAAACACACCTGGAGTTGTGTTTTGTTTCATTCACACATGTTTGAGTAACACTTTATTATTAGTTTGTCTACATCTCCAAAGCTCAAAATGCTCTGCTCCTCTGTTGTGATTTCATGAAGTGGTAGTTTTTAAGTTAGCAGCTACCCTTTGCCTTCAGTTCAGTAGAGATTGGATAATATTAGCCTTGAAATGATTCTAGTGAAGGTGCATGGAGTTTAAAAACACAATGGAGCACTTGTTCCAGTATTACCACATGACATCACAAGGTGGAACAGAGTGTTTTCAGTTTGAGAGAAGAACTCAGCCTAAATATGCAGGGTTCGTGTGTTAAACATGTGTGAATGAAACAAAACACAACTCCAGGTCTGTTTGTGATGAGGAAACAACATTAGAACAGATCAGAACACAGTGTAATATGGGCCTTTTAACCTTCCTGAGTCATTTACACAGTTTGGTGTCACTCAGCAATAAATATAAATGACCAATGTACAAGAGGAGAAGTTTTACTTTACAAAACGCCAATTGCAGTAATAAATATTTTTCCATTAAACTCATGTTTGCAAGGCGTTTAAGCCCCGTTTGTCACATGTATGTAAACAGTTTCCTTTCCTTCAGTTTGCCACTTACGTCTGCTTCTCTACACAAAGCACAGCAGATGGAAGGCACAGTAACGTTTAAACTTTACAAAAAACACTGCACACGGTCTCCGACATGAACTACATTTTTGTAAATATTCAAATCGAAGTGACACCAAAGCTTTAAACTACAAAGACCAGTAATAATCTTGACCTACATAAGGAGTGCTAGGGCGCTTCTACGACCTACAAACCTACTTCAACAGATGTGGCAGTGTGGCAGTCTAGAGCTGAAATGTCTCAGTATTTCCCTCTTTAAAATGAGATCTGGGCATCTCAAAACATTCAGAGCCAGTGTGTATTGTGGGTTTCAGACGACGTCACATCGTTCTACAGGTCAATCATGTTTAATACAGACGGGGGAAGGTCAAATTTGTATTATTAAAATGCAGGTTTTTGTTGTAATAAAAATCAAATCAATAATGGAAATGATCAGGTTCAACTTCTGTGAATTCACTCTTTCGATATTCTGTATGAAAATGCAAGTATAGATGGGGCGACAGTGGCTCAGTTGGTAGAGCTTTGTCCACTGATCCAGAGGTTGGCAGTTCAAATCCCGCTCTTGACAAACAAACAACATGTGTCCTTGGGCAAGACACTTAACCCCCCTCTCCCCCAGTGTCTGTGTACACTGGTGTATGAATGTGTGTGAATGTGTGAGTGGTTCCTTCATGTAAAACGCTTTGAGCCTTGAAAGTGGAAAAGCTATATAAAAAAAGTGGGACAATTTATCAGCATAATCAGTGGGGAAATGTGGCTATCGCCCCCATCTGGAAGAATGACGTCATCACATTCTAAGATCTGAAAACCACCAATACGTCCCACACACAATAAGATTAACAATGTACAAACTGGAGCTGCACAATATGTCGCAGAAATGTTGGTATCGACAAAAACTAATTCCATTAATTTATTAAAGATGCACTGTGTAACATTTCCAGATGGAGGGTCCTCTACCTGCTCGTCTCTATGGAGGTGTTACGCCTAGTTTTAAAATGTTCCACGGTATGGCATTAAATTCATTTGTTCTCAGAGAATAAGGCAGCGTGACGGCATGAGGCCAGGTTACATGTCAGATCTGTGGAGAGGTGACCCCGCCCACAGAAGGAATGTTTTTCAAGTTTTTTTTGGTCATTAAAACACCTGAAATTTAAATAAAAAAGGCAAGAATGATGAACAGCAGCGGGTTCAGACCAAACTGAGGGAGTTTCAAAGGGGGGGGTAAGGACCGTACCACCCCATTAAACACCACTGTTTAACCAGCTCAAAACAAGAACGCATGTATTTTAAAATGAGGTTGTAACGAACTCCTTCTCTCCCCTGTAGCCCCGGGTCTGACGATAAAGGAATAAATAAAACGTTTTTATTTTAATTATAATATTTATATATATATTTATTTTGTAAAGATTATAATTTTCTACTGTGGCATTTAGAGGTTTTGTATTATTACTGATGAAAACCAATACATAAAATAGAAAAATTAAAAAATCAAATATAAAAAAATAACTGATTGTGAAAACAGACCGAACATACTAAGAAATATGGAGCAGGTGGTGGAAAAGTTACACAGTGCAGCTTTAATAGACAGTACAGATTTAGAGTTTAGTGTTGTCTTTACTAACGGAAGCAGAAGTGGTCTTAGTTTTCACCTGTTCAGTCATAGATTTTGGACCAGTTTTGATCAGTGGGTGAAGCTTTTGTGTTGGTTCATTATTCTGCATCTCCATTTCAAACAAAGCAGCTAACGATCGTCTACCTCAACTCAACCTTTGGAGTCTATGTACAGTTCACCACAGCGTTTAACTTCATCTCACAGGTCTGCGTTTTTACAGTGGTTTTGGTTGTCATGGAGACGCCGCCCTGAGTCACTTTCCTCCGTACATTCGCTCGATGTGGTGGAGATAGTGGTTCTTCAGCTCTTTCCTCTTCAGCTTGAACGCGTCTGTGACCAAACCGGTTTCCGGGGTCCACGGCTCTGGACTCAGATGGACCTTGACAGGAATCTCGAACCTCTGCAGTTTGACTAGAGAAAAAAAAAAAAGGAATGCTCAAAATTAGGTTAAACTGTTAGCGATTAGCGATTAATAAAAGTAAATATATCTTTTGAATGGTCAACCGTCCTCAAAATGGCACCATATAACAAAGCTAAAACTATTATCTACAGGCTTCATGTATAGTGTACACTTATTAAAAGGTCCTATATATATCCTATATTACACAAACTGACTCTTGTGAGCTTTAAGCCATGTTCTAATGTTGTTACCTCCTCAAAAACATACCTGGAGTTATGTTTTGTTTCATTCACGCATGTTTGAGTAACATTTTATTATTAGTCTGTCTACATCTCCAAAGCTCAAAATGCTCTGTTCCACCTTGTGATGTCATGAAGCAGTAGTTTTTAAGTGAACAGCCCCTTTTACCTTTAGTTCAGTAGAGAGAGTGGAGCACTTCTTGTATTACCACATGACATCACAAAGTGGAACAGAGTGTTTTCAGTTTGGGAGAAGAACTCAGCCTAAATATGCAGTGTTTGTGTGTTAAACGTGTGAATGAAACAAAACACAACTCCAGGTCTGTTTGTGATGAGGAAACAACATTAGAACAGAGATCAGAGTAGAGTTATATGGGACCTTTAAACTTAATTCACACAAAGTATCACAAATATCTGGCTTTCTGAGAGTCACGAGATCTAGACCAGTGAACATCAGGGCTAAACGAGCTCTGAGATGTGATTAATCCAAAGTATTTCTTAACAAGAACTGAAGCAGAATAAAAGGCCAATTAGAACTGCAGAGGACTTCACACTTCACACAAACATTGGCCTAAATGCTTTGAGTCTGCAGTGTGTAAACATCTGTTAAATCCAAACATCAAAAACATCCTACTGTTAACGGCGACTTCTGTGATCTCCTTCAGAACCTCCCTCTCCATTTCCGGGTGTGTGCAGATGTCCTCAAACGCTCCTGTTATGCCCCTCTGCTTCGCCAACGCCATCAGCTTCTTCTGATTTGGCACCACGAAGCTTATGACGTAGTTCTGGTCACTGTCAGGACAGAGGAATGTTTAAAATGAAGAGACGGCCGATATATCGGTTCTGGTATTGGATGATACTGATATTTTTGGCATTGCCCCAGTCTCTGTGTGCCCTTTTTGAACAGATTAATGACTCAAAGTTAAAATCGAACAGTGTTATATGGCTGTATGCGACACAAACATGTACAATTATTTTAAATCCCACTAAAATACATTTTGTTATTTTTACAAAAGTGAAAAGTTTATTTGTGATTGTTACTTTAACTTAAGATATTTGTGGACCTCTTGTAGTGAAAGTAGTAGTAGTAGCAGTAGTAGTAATAGTAGTAGCAGTAGTAGTGTGGGAACCGTTCTCAGGATTGTTTTAATTAATGTGTGTGTTTGTTTTGCGGTTGTGCTGTGTTAAAGGGCGTGTCTTGTCATGCCTTCTTGTCATCATATAATCTCTGTTGTGTTGAGTCTCACCTGTTTGCATACGCACAGATGTTGTCTATGAGAGCGCAGTTCTTTAGCACAGACTCCACTTTACCCAGAGAAACGTACTCTCCAGCCTGCAGCTTCACCAGGTCCTTTTTACGATCTAGAAACAAGAAGAACATCAAGTTTGAAATTCAGAACAGTTTAAACATGAAACCCTGTGGAAGAAGTATCTGATGTGATGGGATTATTTTATGATGAGGTATAAAACTCTGACAGTTAGAGCGCGATGGGTCAAACTTGTTCAAATCCTCAAACGAGTGGCTTAAATCAGACCTATTCTGTAAACTGTTCTTTTCAGATCTTTAACCATGTTCTAGTTGTTTCCTTCTCATTGAGCCTCTGAAGTTGTATTTGGAGTGATTCATGTTTGAATCTTTAGTCTCTTATTTTCAAGACTCCATATTGCTGATCAATCCCTGTATTTCCTACTCCAATTTTATTTTCTTAATCATTGAAACTCGTAGGATTCGGCAGCATCACATAGTCTTTTTTGTATCAGTTCGCTAGTGTGATGTGCAGCTATCCATAGGGGGCGCCGACAGCATGTGGCGCTTTGTTGTGATGAGTTTACTGCGACGTCAGCTCCCATTGGGCACCGCAGGTTTCTAACACGGAAGTCAGCGGACTTGTTTCTTTTATTAAGTCATTTTGGATGAATATTGTGATTTAAAATGTGTAAATTATAATATAATGATCCACAGGGGTCAGAGATTAGAACTACAGAGACACAAGTACAATAGGGCTGGTTTAACACATACCCACAATCTGCAGGCATCCATCAGGGTGAAACTCTCCAATGTCTCCAGTACAGAACCATCTCTGCCCGTTCTCGTCCATAAAGAAGTCGTCGTCATTGTTTTCGTGCCTAAAATACCCCTGTGTTACGTTGGGACCCCCGATGAGGACCTCTCCTCTGGGGTTCGGTTTGTCATTATGAGTGTAGCCTCCTGAAAAGGAAACGAGGGGGGAGGGGTCGGTATTAGTGTTGAACTGAACCTGTGATTAAAGCATTCCTGTGGGAACACACTACAGTACAGTGTGTTCTTCAGAGTTTATGAAGCCACACCTTCTGCCCAGTCCCGGAGCCGGATTTCACAGCAAATCAGAGGAGCTCCAACGCGGCCGGTGCTGATGTCGGCAACTGGAACAAGACACATGTGTCATTAGCAAACATTCCTGTATTTATTTAAGTTCATTCACTTTAGAGAACATTTTTACACTACATTTTACATTTTTTCTAATCTCTTAATGACGTTTTAGGAGGGAATGGTCTTAGCAACAGTCAGAGTAGAAGTTGTAGTACTAGCACTACTATAAGTAAGTTCTATATTCGTAGCTATGGTAATCCTAACCCTGGTAACAGCACAGGAGGAGTTACGAGGAGCAGGAGAAGCAGGTTTAGCAACACATATGTCATAAAATTGTGTGCATGTGTGTGTTATGTAAACGCTTGAAGGCGGAAACAATAAATGAAATTACTAATAACATACATGTATAATGTGAATGTGGTAATGCCAGTCTTGCCAAAATAATAACTTACAATCAGTGCCATTTAATTCTACTGGAGTAACTTTGCAGAAGAGATCGACCGATGGGTTTTTTCATGGCCGATGCCAATACCAGCTGTTTGGAATCAGTTTAAATTGACTAAAATCTCACCCACAGCCCCTATTTTAACACAAATCTATAAACGAGCTGTGTCACGTTTTGTGCAGTTTTCTCTTCATATTTAAGTGTTAATATAAAGCTTTGTGTGGATTCTTTGGCAGCAGCTCGGCCAGAACAAAATATCGATCAATGCTGGAGATTTAAGGCCGATGGCCCATACGCTAAAAAGGGCAAATATCGGCCTGATATATCGCCCAACCAATACATCGGTCTATCTCTACTTTGCAGTATCTGTGTCGTCCCCGAGTCGTCCAGGTCTGATCCAAAACAAAACAAAAACTCGTTTCTGTAACTGGACAAATGTTTTACAGTGAAGACATTTAGACACTGAACTTTTATCCAGTGACAGAACTGATTTTTCTTTTGCTTTGACTTTGCAGAATCAGCACTTTGATTTTATTTGATTTTACTTGATTTGATTTTAACTTGATTTTATTTGATTTGACTTCATTTTTACTTGATTTTATTTGATTTTACTTGATTTTGAGCGTTTTTACCTTCAGTGATGGTGCCTGCTCCACACGTCTCCGTCAGCCCGTAGCCCTGACCCACAGGACAACAGAAGCACACGTTCATGAACCTCTGAGTGGCTGGAGACAGAGGGGCTCCTCCGGATAGCATCATCCGCACCTGTCCCCCCAAAAGCTTCTTCACTTTACGGAACAACAGGCTGTGGACAGGGACAAGACAAATAATGAGAAGAAATATATTAAATGGGTAGAAGAATTTTAGGGAAAACGAGGTACTGCCAGTTACAGTATAAAGTACTTTAAAGTACTGTTTATAGTTTAAAGTACTTTAAAGTACTGTTAACAGTTTTTACAGGTGAGAGATACAGTGCTTGTCATTATAATAATTATTATAATAAGGAAAACTAAACTTGACAAGGCTGTACCGATCGATCCAGTTTTTCGTTCCGATACCGATTATAAGACTGTGGCTTTAAGTATCTGCTGATATCGACAGATACCAGAGCATAGAAATGAACATTTATTTCCTTTAAACAAAAACAGAATAATTGCTGATCCAAATGTGTAATGGAGCTGTTCTCCCACATGTTACTACAGAACAACTTGTGTAAATAAAAGTTCAAACATTATGAGACTTTCAAGGTCGACTAAGACCAGTGAATAGTCTTTTTACATCAGTTTATATGTCCAACCAGGATATCGACTGAAACAATATTTCGAAACCAATATCTAATCCAGAAAATGTCTTGAAGATCGGTGCCGATATCTGAGTCCAGTATCAGTTCAGTGCATTTTTACAAGACTGTATCGATGTCTGTATTCATGGGTTTCAGCCTCCCGTTATATACACACACAGTTTTGAGGACTTTTTCCTCCATTAAAAAAAAAAAAGTTGAATTGTTAATCTTTATTGCATTCAAATGTCTCGTCGTTCTGAAACCCTGGATAAATCTTTTCTAATATCACTAAGCACTTGTGGGTTTTGTCAGTGTGATTCAGTGAGGTGCAGATAAATATCAATATTATATCAACATCAATAATATCAATAACAGCTCTGACGGCTCAGACACAGAGAGCCGACGGACGGCTCAGACCAGACATGACATGAGAGTCACTTACACATTACACAGAGGGGCGTCGTATCCCCTCTTGATCTGCTCCAGCTTGTATTTATACCCCAGTGTGAACAGCGTCTTCTGCAGGTAGCTCATCTCCTGGACTTTGCTCATGACGTTTTTGTTGATGCGGTCCATTATTTCCTTTTGAAGAGAAAACAGGGTCAGGTGGAGGAGGTCAGAGGTCCAATCAGCAAGTCAGTAACTCAATTAAAACTACAACAAAGATTAGATTTGAAATAATGACGGAGGAGGGGCTCTTACAGGGACAGCAGCCATCAGCGTGGGCCGGAGCACGCTGCAGTCTCCTTTGCTTCCTTTCTTGATCTTTGTCGACTGAAACCAGAAGAAATATTCAGGATCCAGTGTTGGAAAGTAACTGAATACATGAACAGAGATTATTCGAGTATTCAGAGTACACGTTTGGAGTAGCTGTACTCTGGTACAGTTACTCTTTCATTTGCTGGTATTCAGAATAAAATTAGTTTTCTAAAATTAAAGGAAACATGGTGGTATTTAGGCTCAAACTGCACGATATTAGTGAGAAAAATATAAAACTCTGCTCTTGTGGTGAAGCAGGTGCAATCTTTACTTCTCCAATCAGTGACAGAAATACAGAACAAACAGTGAAACAAACAAAGCTGTTTTTAATCCTATGTTGCATTTTTACTCTATAATTTAAATGAAACTCGGTGTAAAAGTATTTTAAGTATTCAGAACACACTGGTCCATGTAACAGAACACTTAATAAAATACAGAATTCTGAATACTGCAGTAAAATGTAACTAAACACATTTTCAGAGTGTTTTTCCATCTCTGAGGACGTGATGCTGTTTGGCTTCATGTGATTGTGCAGCTGCATTTTAACTCGAGCGTCTGAATGAATATGGAAACGCTTTTTGTGTAAATTGTTCTTAATATTCACACATTAGCAAAAAAAACATGCACAATCCTGCCTTTTCTGTTCCATTAGAAACAGACACTTTGCTGAGACTGAAACACATTTACTTTAAAAGAGCAATAATTCTGATAATGTTCCTATTTATTTATTTGATTCTCCTCATTTCTCCAGCTCTTTTTTTACTTCTGACTCCAACCAACCATAGACTGTATAAAGAATAACACTATATCTACAGTCTATGCACCAACCCACACTTCTGTTGTTAAGTTAAGTTGTTAATTCCTTTAAATCAGCCCAATAATACTTGTGTCTCTGTAGTTCTAATCTCTGACACCTGTGGATCATTATATTATAATTTACACGTTTTAAATCACAATATTCATCTAAAACGATTTAATAAAAGAAACAAGTCCGCTTCAGAAAACTGCGGTGCCCAAAGGGAGCTGACGTCGCCGTAAACGTCATCACAACAAAGCGCCGCATGCTGTCAGCGCCCCCTATGGATAGCTGCACATCACACTAGCGAGCAGCACATTTTTTTTCATTTGTACCAAAATGACTATGCGATGCTGCCGAATCCTACAAGTATCACAGATTAAGAAAATAAAACTGTATAAAAACTACATTTTATAGACATACAGCAGACATCAAATATATGAAGCAAGACACATGGAATTGTGTGTTGAAGACAAAGTTAAACAATATAATATAATAATATTTTTCAACAAAACAAAGGGCATAAACCTGAACATGATAGTGAGACTTGATACTTGATACCGATACTGGGCCTGGTACATTTCACTGAATTGGTGGACCCTATAAACAAAACTATTTATTTTAGGTCTTACTCTTACTCAAATTATTAAATTATTAAAGCATGTTTTTATGTGTCGCTCCAGTAATCTTTATCTCATCTATTGATTTGAGTGTAATAGTGATTAGTAACAGGGGAATATGAACATTTCCCAATCTTTGTACCTGGTCTGACAGCGTTTGAGGGGAGGAGTAGCCGATCCGACATCCATACGTCACACATGAGATTTCTGCGGTCATCTCCAGGACGTGAGCCAGGGGCAGGTAGGCGATGTATGTGTCATTGGGCCTGTCAAAAATAACATCACTCAGAAACAATAGACACAAGCCCTACTGCTTCATGTCAGCATTTTCACTTCATGTTTCAGTAGAATTATGTGTCAATAGGTATGTGTCAATGTAAAACCACTTTCTATTCAAATCAAACCCAGACTTTTGAAACAGAGCAGGAGTATTGCCAAAACTTTACTACACACAGTGGCAGTTACATGGCACATATCGGAAACCTGCTAAAATGTGCCTGGAAATGTTCTGGCTGAGGTTCTGAGATGAAATCTTATACTGAGGCCTGTCACGATAACACATTTTGAAGTATGATATATTGCTGAAGGAGGCTCCATGGACTGTGTCTCTGGGCTGGCCTGGGAACGTCTTGGGGTCCCACCGGAGGAGCTAAAGGAAGTGTCTGGGGTGGGGGAAGTCTGGGAAACCCTGCTTAGACTGCTGCCCCCGCGACCCGCCCCGGATAAGAGGAAGAAAGTGGATGGATCGATGGATAGATATATTGCTTGAGAAAATAAACTATAAGCGATAATATTGAAATGTATTAATGCTACTGACAAATTAATGCTAACCCTATAATTATCTAAAAAAATAAAAATAAAAATATTCTAAAAATGTACAAACATGGACTTAACACAAATCTGGACTGCCTTGATATAGTGATTATAGTGACAGGTCAACTTATACACCCTGCTTAAATCACAGGCTTCTTCACTTTCTTCAGGTTTAAAAAAAAAACAACCTCAAAAATCATTTTGCACATCTCCAAAACAACATGATCAATTTTTCAAAATACCTCCCACTAAAACTAATTTGTTAATAAATGTATTGCATGTGTTTGTAATGCAGTAACTTATCAAAACAGCAAAATTCTGTTCTGTAAATGGACAAAAGCTTTAGGGTGAAATCGTCACTCTAAAATTTTTGTCCATTTACAGAATTTCCGGTGCCGTTTTATTCACCTTCACTTCTCTGATTCAGCTGCAGCTCTTTGGGTTTTAAAGAAAAGTGCTCACTGTAATCTAATCTCTAATCTGCGTTGTCCTTACCCCAGTCCAGGTATGCGCTCGCACTGGCCCGTCATCCCAGCGATCAGGTTACTATGAACGATCATCACTCCTTTGGGACGTCCCGTGGATCCGCTTGTGTACATCACCACAGCCAGGTCTGAGGGCTCGGGCTTCACGATGGGCCGTTCCACTGCACAGGTGAGAACAGGTGAGAACAGGTGAGAACAGGTGGGAACAGGTGGGAACAGGTGGGAACAGATGAAATGAACAGGTGAGAACAGGAGTAACAGGTGAAAACAGGTGAGAACAGGTGAAAGGAACAGGTGAGAACAGGTGAAATGAACAGGTGAGAACAGGTGAAAACAGGTACAGGTGAGAACAGGTGAGAACAGGTGAGAACAGGTGAGAACAGGTGAGAACAGGGGGAGCGATGGGAGGGAAAAAGACATCAGAGGTGAACTGGATCCACAGACACATTCATATGATTTTATTTTTGTCAGATCGCCCTGCTCCACTGTGACGTCTGTTGTGGAATTTCTAATAGTAAAAACCTTTAAAATATAAAATAAACAAAGAAGTTGTCTTGAATCAAAGAGTCTGGTTTGTTGAATCAATTGTGCACAATCGTCAAAGAGCTGTTGTCCCTAACAGAGTGTCGTCTCGTCCTCAGCTGACCAGCGAACATACAAACAGCATATTTATAAATGGGAACGATAGTATAAGAAAACCAGTTTAGTCTAGTCCAAGTGGTTCGAGGCTGCTGGACACATCTTGCCATAGTAACAGAGATTTTGGTATCACTATAAGGTGGTCGTGACACAGACAAATGTCTCCAAAATAAAGATTAGAAGGAATATTAGGAATTCCGACAGTGAGTATCATAGCAACCAAAGAGCCAATCCGGAGCGAGGCTGATGAAGGTAACGCCCCTTCCCGTGCTCCGTGCTAAACCAGCGGTGCGGGCGCTTAGCAACACTGTCAATCAAACCTGTTGCCAACGTTAGCGGGAGCGACCTCGGGGAAAGAAGGCGCCTGATCCGTCTGTTATTAATGGTTTTATCTTGATTTACAGACACAATAGTGAAATAAAGAAAACAGGATCATGTAGAACAAACAAAAACAACAAACCAAAATGACGAGTCTGACAGCAGCAGACAGAGGACAATTTTTCAATGTAAAGTAAACTGGAGCCAGAGTCGATGGAGACGTAATCGCGCCCATGATCACTTCCTGTTTGGAGCGCGGCGGCTAGCAGGTTAGCTATGTCCACAGATATATACAGTCTATGGGTCACAGTTTTACACAGGTACCTTATCTAATTCCCAGTGTTGTCACATTTCTAATCAAAATCCATGTAAATAGGAGAACACTCACAGTTTTCAGGCAGCGCTCCCAGGTCTCGCACAGACTGCAGGCTGTGGAGGGAGAGTCCCGCTGGGTATCCCTCTGTGCTCATCCTCTTTTGATCGACGTAAATCACATGCTTCAGTTTGGGGATGTGAGGGAGGACGTTCTGAAAAAGGAAATGGACAGATTAGAATTAATACATGTCGATTTTCCTTTTGCCTGAGTCATGCATTACTATAAATGTGTGTGCAACACCAGAGTGACACAACCCTCGATATTTGAGGGTTAGGCAAAATAAGTGTTAACCTTCAGCCTAAACCCCTTCGGTCTGTAGAACAAGTGTTATTTTTGTGTTACTCATTAATCATTGCAATAGGATTTATGATTATGCCAATTGATCGAGAAAAAAACAAAACAAAACAAAAACATTTAGAACAGGAAGTGACATAATACCTCTAATGACTTTGTGTCACTACGTTATTTATCAGATTATACAATACAATGGTGAAGTAAAGGAAAGAAGTGTGGTAACCGGCTGCTCGGGTCCTGACTAGAACTAGGAAGTACTTCACACATGCGTCCTGTGCTCAGGTCTCTGCACTGGCTCCTGCGGCTCAGAGAATAGACTTTAAAGCAGCTCTGCTTGTTACAAGTCTCTCCATGGCCCAGCACCAAAGTACATCTCCCACATGTTAGTGCCATATGAACCATCTCACACTCTGACGACTTCAGAGACCGGAGTCAGGTGCCCAGAGTCAGGACTAAACCAGGACTGAACCAGGACTGAACAGGACTAAAACCAGGACTAAACCAGGACTAAACCAGGGCTGAACCAGGACTAAACCAGGACTGAACCAGGACTGAACCAGGACT
>KN485648.1:1459-12982 GCA_000787095.1 Periophthalmodon schlosseri | reverse complement strand
AATTACAGGCCTCTCTCATCTTGGGAGAAGTGGGAGAGAAGTGAACTTACACAATTGGTGGCTGACTAAATACTTTTTTGCCCCACTGTATAAGAGAAGCAAATTGGGGTCAAATTGACCCCAGAGGAACTTCAACGTCACTTTTTTCATACAATTCTTATACATTTTTCAGATTTTCATTATTGATAGAAATCATCAAAATGAACAACTGGCCCAATTTTTAGCCCATTTGATGAAGAAATTACAGAATTCTGCTGCGACAAAGTTGCTTTTGGGTCATAAATGACCCCAGGATGACACAAGGGTTAAATAAAGACTCTGAATCCTCACAGAGAGTAAATGGAGCAGGAGGTGCAGCTCTGCACTTTTAGAGAGAACCAGAACGAGCTCCGAGAAAAGGGCCTATTGTTTTGGCCCTTGTTTACATTATGGTTGCTAGGTAACAGTTATGGAATTACCTCTATGTGTGTCACATTTGCTGCTCGTGTGCAACCAGGAAGAAACATTATGAACTTCAAAAGAAAAAGTAGTATTTTGAGTTAAATCTTCATTATATTTATGTGAAATGAGGCTCAGAATGGAACAGCACCAATTATGAGACTGACCCAAGCCACAGAGGCTCCTCAAACCACATTGTTTTTGTGTAAAGCTACAGAGCACACACTTCAATACTTCACGAGGATGTGGGTCTGGTCACCGGGGAATCTCCCTGTTTTCAAATGGCCGTGATTGACAGGCTGATTAGCCAATCAAGGACAGGCATGATTCATCCTTATCAGAAAAAAGAAAACATCAATAATAAAAACATACTTTTTATTGTCTATTTTTTGGTAAAAAGTGACATACTGTGGCTTTAAAGATAAAGCTCTTTCCCCTCAGTCTCCTGCACCTCATCTCATGAGTTCATCCTGATTTTTCCGATGGGGTTTGAATTGAGTTTAATTGGCCCTTGGAGACACATTAAAGACACTTCTGAATATTTAGTGGATTTAAAGAGAATGATTGTGTTTGTGGAGCAAAGATAATCTGGATTTAATGAGGAATTTACATAAAACTGTTTGTCACAAATGCTTTTGTTTGTTTGAAGAATGCACCAGAGGAGGCCAAATAATAGTTTTATTTCTGAAATGAGGCGGGGTTCTTCACCTCACTCCTTAAAGATCCTATATTCCACAGACCTGACTGTTGTGAGCTTAAGCCATGTTATACTGTTCCCTCATCAAAAACAGACCTGGAGTTGTTTTTTGTTTCATTGACACATGTTTGAGTAACCCTTTAGCCTATCTACATCTCCAAAACTCAAAATGCTCTGTTCCACCTTGTGATGTCATGAATTCCAGGGCTGAAATCATCCAGATGATTCTAGTGAAGGTCATCACAAGGTGGAACAGAGTGTTTCCTGTTAGAGAGAAGAACTCAGCCTAAAGACGCAGGATTTATGTGTTAAACATGTGTGAATGAAACAAAACACAACTCCAGGTGTGTTTGTGATGAGGAAACAACATTAGAACAGAGATCAGAGAATAGAGGAACATGGGCCTTTAACCAACACAGTATCATGTGTTATTCACCCTGTTATTGTCCTTTAAACCTCTGGTACCTTCACTTTTGAATAAAATATGTGGGAGTTTAAGTACAATATAGTGACTCTGTACATGAGCAGAAGTACAAAAGTATTTGTGCGTAGTCTGTGTAATCCCTGTCGTCCAGGTATGATCCATAACAAAAAAAATATATAATAAATATAATCTGTCAACTGGACAAAAGTTTTAGAGTGAAGATGTTTGATAGATTTGAATTTTTCGTTTACTGTGTGAAATACTGTGGTCTCATATACAAGTATTTGTGAGTACTTTTACGGTGTACTGTGTGTAATACTGTGTGTACTGTCTCAGGGTTCATCACAGACGGAAACTCACTCCTGGTGGGCGTGGCTCGGCTCCGTCAGCTGCGTGTACGTGGCTCCTCCCCCTTCTGTGAGGCATTTCATTCTAGGCACCTGCACAGAGACTGTCCCCCGATGTACTCCTGGACCACAGAGGACACAGGCTCCTACGAGCCCCGATGGACCCCTGCGAGCTCCTCCGGCAACAGCACCAACCCCGGCAACCACACCCACCCCACCCCCTGGAGGTACCAGAACCAGGGGGAGCTGAGGGGCGCTCCGTTCTGGGGCCGAAACCTCCTGTACAGAGGAGGGGGCTACGTGGCCGAGCTCGGGCCAGACTTGCTCAATGCCTCCAGGTGAGATCGGGTTAGTCCTGGTCAGATCTCTCTATTTGCAGTATTTTCTGTATATTTGCAGTACTTGTATTGTATTGTACTCTGTTTGCAGTACTTTGCAGTACCTGTGCTCCTCTTTCTGGCTGGACCCGTACACCAGAGCAGTATTTTTTGTATATTTACAGTACTTTCTGTGTATTTGCAGTACTCTGCAGTACTTGTACTCCTTTCGCTGGCTGGACTCGTACACCAGAGCAGTATTCGCGGAGTTCACCGTTTACAATGCCAACGTGAACCTGTTCTGTTTGGTGACTCTGCTGCTGGAGGCGGCCGACGCTTTGGGTCAGTTTACACTTCATGTCTCATAATAAATGTGTTATAAATCTGTTTTATTTAAATCTGTTTTATTTATTACTCTGAGGACAGAGTTTAAGCCAGATTCAGATTGAATTTAACAGTTTAAATTAAGAACAGCAAAACAAACAAATGAGTTAGAGATGATTTGACTTTTACCTCAGGCTGTACTTTAACTCTGTACTTCAACACTACTTTAACTCTGTACTTTAACTCTGAACATTAACACTGCACTTTAACTCTGTACTTTAACTCTGTAAATAAACTCTGTATTTTAACTTTATACTTTAACAGTACTTTAACTGTACTTTAACTCTGTATTTTAACACTGCACTTTAATGCTGTACTTTAACTCTGTACTTTACCTCTATAGAAGATGTCTGTGTAGTCCCTCAGTCGCCACCACTCCTTTGAAGATAGTGAGGTACAGATCTTAGCCAGAGAGAAGAAATGGTTTGAGAGGGGAGTTAAAGAAGCAATTTTTTGTTAGGAAAGACAATCCTTCCTTAAACAAGAATGGGGGCCTGAGACACAATCTCTCACAAATCTATGATTCCATCCTCAGACCCAAAACAAATAGGAACAAAGAGAACAATAGGGGGTCGTTAAAGGTTGAATAGGTCGTTAGGCCGAAACTGGAGACAATAGCTGTTTACAGTTTCAGTGTAGTTAGCCCCTCCCTTCAGGTAGATATAAGGCAGTGTCCACCAGCAGTCTGACTAGTACAGAAGAAGCGGCTTGGATGAGCAGCGAAACGTCTTCACTCCTACAACGATTTGTCCAGTTGACAGATTTAGGCTTTGTCTTTTGCTTTACCTCTGTACTTTAACTCTGTACGTTAAAACTACTTTAACTCTGTACTTTAGCTCTGTATTTTAACACTGTATTTTAACACTGCACTTTAACGCTGTAAATAAACTCTGTATTTTAACTCTGTACTTTAACACTGTAAATAAACTCTGTACCTTAACTCTGTACTTTAACACTACTTTAACTCTGTACTTTAAATAGATAGAAATTAGCCTTTGGCTATAATCCGGTGTGTTTACATTCATGTTGTATCATGTCTGTTCATTAGCATGCATTGTCCCAATCAAATAAATAAATAACTCTGTACTTTAACTCTGTACTTAACACTGTACTTCAACTCTGCACTTTATCTCTGTACTTTAACACTACTTTAACACTGTACTTTAACTCTGTAATTAAACTCTGCACTTTAACTCTGTACTTTAACACTACTTTAATTCTGTACTTTTACTCTGTATTTTAACACTGTACTTTAATTCTGTACTTTAACTCTGTATTTTAACTATGTACCTTAACACTACTTTAACTCTGTACTTTAACTCCGTACTTTAACGCTGTATTTTAACTCTGTACTTTAATTCTGTACTTTAACTCTGTATTTTAACTCTGTACCTTAACACTACTTTAACTCTGTACTTTAACTCTGTACTTTAACACTACTTTAATTCTGTACTTTTACTCTGTATTTTAACACTGTACTTTAATTCTGTACTTTAACTCTGTATTTTAACTCTGTACCTTAACACTACTTTAACTCTGTACTTTAACTCTGTACTTTAACACTGTATTTTACTCTGTACTTTAGGGACACTTTATCCTTTTATTACGGGAGCTTTTGAACAATTAAACTCTTATATTTTGGTATGTTGGTTTTCGTATGTACTTTCAGGAGTGCTTGAATGTATTTTTCATTTTCATATCTCAGGAGACTTTGATCAGTTACATGAGTGATATTTTGATGTGTTTTTATATGTTCATATTCTCAGGAGCGTTCGAGTTCCGCTGGGAGCTGCGGCCTGTGCGGCTGTACCCGTCCACCGGAGGGCTCTACCTGTTTGTCATGGCAGCAGAGATCCTCTACATGCTCTTTGTGCTTTACTACATGTACAAACAGGTACTCCCCTAACATGACTAACCCAGGACTAAAGCAGGACTAAAGCAGGAACACAAAAGTCTTATTAAACTCTATTGAAATTTGCATTTCATGAAAATCCTTCAGAAAAAAATTATTGGGATTCTCTGACAAATTAAATATTTCAGATATACTGTGACATTCAGTTTGGACTAATGTGTTTGAAAAGTGGACATATTTTGGACAAATACAAGTAAAGGTCAAATATTCTGTCTGAAAAACAATCAGTGCCCGTTTGCAGCTACTGTTTGAGCCTGATTTAAACTGCCCACTCCCCTCAGACTCTCATGAGGTGTGTTGGCCTCAGGGTTGTGAGATCGACTCCCAAAATATCTAGTTTTGGTGAAGTTTATGATACTTCCTGGTTGAACACAAGCAGCAGATGTGACACACGCAGAGGTAATTCCATAAATGTTACCTAGCAACTGTAATGTAAACAAGGGCCAGGACCTGTCTAACTTAAATAATAGTTCTGACTAGACTAGATTGTGCTCAGTTAAGACAGGAGACTGGATCATGGTTATTTAAAAGTTTATTAAATACATAAATAATAAGTGAAGGGAGTGAGGATCAGACATAATCCCTAAATCTGACATTTTGAAAACACAAGGGGCTGTTTTTATGGCTGGTATTTTTGAATTACTGCGGTAGCTCTGCCATTTTAGTGCTTTTAGACCTGACCGCTGCTTTTGACACAGTTGACCAAACAATTCTTTTGGATAGGCTGAAAATCTGTGTGGGTGTCAGGAAGTCCACTTCTTCATCTGACCCGCTGCCCTGTGGAATCCCCCAGGGTTCTATTCTCGGGCCTGTCTTGTTCACGTTGTACCTCCTCCCTCTTGGACAGCTTACTAAAAAACATGTCCTATCATTTGTATGCGGCTGATGCACAGAATTACATGCCTATAAAAATGAACAGCAACTGCCCACATTTTGTGTTTTCTTTGAATAAGACAAATGTAGAAATCTAGGGTGACTGAGACTTCTGGTAATGGCAGCACTCAGAGCAGATGTGCTGTTTCTCAGCTCGTTGCTTGTTCTGAAATACTGATTAAATCCACAACTGAGCTTTAGATTTGACACAAACTGTGCACGAAACAAGAGTGACAGCAGATATGCCGAAAAAGGGAGGGAACCATAGACTGTATATGTAAATTGACATAGCTAACCTGCTAGCTGCCACGTTCAAAGTAGGAAGTGCTCATGGGTGCGCTTCTGCTGTCAGACTCGTCATTTTGGCCTTAAAATGTTCATATTAACCCGCTCTACATGATCCTGGGGTTTTTATTTCACTATGTGTCTGTAAATCAAGATATGAAAATGAATAACAGACAAATCAGGCGCCTTCTTTCCCCAAGGTCGCTCCCGCTGCTGTTAGCAACAGGTTTGATTGACAGTGTTGCTATGCGCCAGCTTCCTGCTAAACCAGTAGTGTGGGCGGGAAGGGGCGTTACCTTCAACAGCCTTGCTCCAGATTGGTTCTTTGATTGTTATGATACTTGCGGTCAGAATTTCAAATATGGAACTGGGCTCCAATTCACTTTCTGGCTCCATTTCACTTTCTGTGTAAAAACTGTGGCCCCTCTGTAACTGCTGCTGTCAGCCTCATCATTTTGATCTTAAATTGTTTGTATTATCCCGCTCCACATGATCCTGATCCGCTATAACTGCTCTAGCCTCAATCAGCTTCATTTTTAGCTGAACGCTATGATGAAGTCACACTCACTCAGAACACTTCTTTATTCAGACTATGGGTCAGACACAGTAATTTATTTCTTTTTCCTGCCGGTTCTGGTCTGTGTGATGAGGTGTCTTGCTCGTGGGGACAGTGGCAGACTCTGCCTTCTCTTCTTTAGGTGCAGAGATTGAGGGTTCAACGCTGGGCCTACTTCAGGGACCACTGGAACCTTCTGGAGCTTAGCATCATTGCTCTCTCCTGGACTGGAGCGGGACTGTACATCCAGAGGACAGTGCTAGGGCAGAGGGACATCGAGTACTACCAGCAGCACAAGGACAAGTACGAATACTTTAAATACTTCAATAATACCACAAAAAGCAAGTTCTAATACTTTAGTAATACTGTGTACATACTGGATTCAAAACAGCAACAGTAATGTGAATCTGAACTTCAGCCTTACAGCCTGGTGTCTTATCAGACTGTTGATGTCACACCACATGACGAGTAGTTTAAATGGACATAGCTAACCTGCTTGCCGCCGCATTCTAAACATAGACTGTATATATAAATGGACATAGCTAACCTGCTAGCCACCGTGTTCTAAACATAGACTATATATATAAATGGACATAGCTAACCTGCTAGCCACCGTGTTCTAAACATAGACTATATATATAAATGGACATAGCTAACCTGCTAGCTGCCGCGTTACAAATAGGAAGTGATCATGGGTTCCTCCGGCTCCTCTCTCTCTGTAACTGCTGCAGTGAGTCTTGTCATTTTGGTCTTAAAATGTTCGTATTAACCTGCTCTACATGATCTTGGTATTTTTATTTCGCTATTGTGGCTGTAAATCAATATATGATTATTAATAACAAACACATCAAGTGCCTTCTTTTCCTGAAGTCTTTTCCACTAGTGTTAGCAACAGGTTTGATTGACAGCGTTGCTAAGCACCCACGCCCTACTAAACCAGTGGTGCAGGCCCAAAGTGATGTTACCTTCAACAGCCTGGCTCTCGATTGGTTCTTTGGTTGCTATGATACTGTGGTCGGAACTCAGCTCCAAATTGGCTCCTATAACTGCTCTAGCCTGATGAGCTTCTGGTCGGAACTCAGCTCCAAATTGGCTCCTATAACTGCTCTAGCCTCGATGAGCTTCGACTGGAGCCAAACGCTGTGGGTGACGTCACACTCACTTAGTCCACTTCTTTATACAGTCTATGGATCAGCGGTACATGCTAGTGCTACATGCTAGTGCTACATGTTAGTGCTACATGCTAGTGCTACATGCTAGTGCTACATGCTAGTGCTACATGTTAGTGGTGTTTTGCATTTGTAAAAGTGAGTAAATGAGGTTAAAGGGGAGAGATGGTCCCATTCACGGTGGAGCTCTTGTTACTGAGGAGCGCTTGTGTTTACTGTTGGTCATATGTTTAACAAACATTGACACAGACGCAGTGAGAGGAGGTCTCACTCTGCACCAAGACTCTAAAACATCAGACAGGCTTGTATCAGTCGCAGATCGTCCAAGTTTGATCTTTGTCCCGGTCTCACTCTGAGACTAAACACTCACGATACAATCACAAATCTTTCATCGCAGAAGGACACCCGGCTTAAAACTACTAAAAACTGTCCCTACCATAGTCCTGGTTTAGTCCTGGTTCAGTACTGGGTCAGACTTAGTTTAGTCCTCGTCCAGCCCTGGTTTAGTCCTGGTTCAGCCCTATTTTCTCCTCAGGTTCCCCAGTTTCTGCTCCTCGGCCTCCTCAGATGTTCTCCTTCAGTATGTCTTGGCCTTCATAGTTCTTTTGTCCACGGTGAAGCTCTGGCACCTCCTCAGACTGAACCCAAACATGGAGCTGATCTCCTCCACTCTGAGCCGCGCCTCCGGGGACATAACTGGGTTTCTCCTGGTCATCGGGCTCATGCTAGTCGCCTACGCCACCGCTGTGAGTGTGGACTGGGTTTAAACCTGGTTTAGACTGGGTTTAGTCCTGGTTAGACTGGGTTTAGTCCTGGCATAACCTCCTCCTCTGTGTCTCAGTGTAATGCCCTGTACAAGGGCCTCTGACGCTGCTTGCTGCTGTAACCTCCTCTGTGTCTCCCTGTAATGCCCTGTACGAGGGCCTCTGATGCTTCTCCTCCCTTTTGTCTCAGTGTAATACCCTGTACGAGGACCTCTGACGCTGCTTGCTGCTCTAACCTCCTCTGTGTCTCAGTGTAATGCCCTGGATGAGGGCCTCTAATGCTGCTTGCTGTTCTCACCTCCTCTGTGTCTCAGTGTAATTCCCTGTACGTGGGCTTCTGACGCTGCTTGCTGCTGTAATCTCCTCCTCTGTGTCAGTGTAATGCCCTGTACGAGGGCCTCTAACGCTGCTTGCTACTCTAACCTCCTCTGTGTCTCAGTGTAATGCCCTGTACAAGGGCCTCTAATGCTGCTTGCTGCTCTAACCTCCTCTGTGTCTCAGTGTAATGCCCTGTACGGCTGGAAGATGGCGTCCTACAAAACCTTCCCTGACTCTCTGCTCACGCTCATCAAACTGCAGCTCGGGATCTTCAACTACGACGAGGTACTCCCCAAACAACCGGGTAGACTGGGTTTAGACTTGGTCTAGACCTGGTTTAGTCCTGGTTTAGACCTAGTTTAGACCTGGTTTAGACCTGGTTTAGTCCCAGTGTAGTCTTGGTTTAGTCCTTGTTTAAACATAGTTTGGTCCTGGTTTAAACAAAGTTTAGTCATGGTTTAGTCCTAGTTGAAGACTAAAGACCAGGACTTCTCCTCAGTCTGGTCCATTCTTCTCAGGCTCTGATGTTGTCTCCTCAGGTGATGGACTACAGCCCGGTTCTCGGAGCTGTCTTGGTCGGTTCCTGTATCATCTTCATGGGGTTTGTTGCCATCAACCTCCTGATCTCTGTGATCCTGGTGGCCTTCCAAGAGGAGCAGGTCCAGCACAAGGTAAAGACCCCATTTTAGACCTGGTTTAGACCTGGTTTAGTCCTGGTGACGTCCTGGTTTAGTCCTGCTTTAGTCCTTGTTTAGTCTTGGTTTAGTCCTGGTTTAGACCTGGTTTAGTCTTGTTTTAGTCCTGGTTTGGTCCTGGTTTAGTCCTGCTTTAGTCCTGTTTAGTCCTGGTTTAGTACTTGTATTAGTTTAACATCAGGCTGAGAATTCTCTGGGCTCAGATCTTCTGTCTCTCTCCATCTCTCCATCTCTCATCCTCTGTTTGTTCTCTCTCCCTCTCTATCACATTACCCAGTGATAAAGTATCTCTCTCTCCCTCTCTCTGTTTCTCCACCTCTCTCTCCTCTCACCTCTCTTTTGTTTGTTTTCTCTCTTTCCTAGTTTATGTTCTTCACATATTTCTGTTGTGTTCTTCACATATTTCTGTTTCTGTTGCATGTTCTTCATGTGTTTCTGTTTCTGTTGTGTGTTCTTTACATGTTTCTGTTTTGTGTTCTTCACATGTTTCTGTAGTGTGTTCTTCACATGTTTCTGTTGTGTGTTTTTCACATGTTTCTGTTTCTGTTGTGTGTTCTTCACATGTTTCTGTTGTGTGTTTTTCACATGTTTCTGTTTCTGTTGTGTGTTCTTCACATGTTTCTGTTGTGTTTCTGTTTCTGTTATGTGTTCTTCACATTTCTGTTGTGTTCTGTTGGTGTTCTTCAGATGTTTCTTTTGCGTGTTCTTCACATGTTTCTTTTGCGTGTTCTTCACATGTTTCTTTTGCATGTTCTTCACATGTTTCTTTTGCATGTTCTTCACGTGTTTATTTTGCGTGTTCTTCACATGTTCTTGTTCCGTGTTGCAGCCGTCGGAGGAGGAGGAGGTGGTGCAGATTATGCTGAAGAAAGTCTTTGGTCTGTTTGGCATCAGTTACACAGTGCCCCCCTCAGATCAGGACGAGAAGTGCACCCACACCGAGGATTCTGGGAAAAATGCCGAAGCAGTTGGGACCATGGCAACCAAAGCCTAAAGCTGCACTATGAAACTTTATAGTGGAAGCGTCTGACACCTGTAAATCCTTATCTTTATGAGTTTGTCTTTCCTTAGGTTCTGGTTTAGTCCTAGTTTAGTCCTGGTTTAGTCTGGGTTTAGTCTGGATTTTGGTTTAGTTCCGGTTTAGTCCTGGTTTATTTTAAGCACTTTTTTGTCCTCCTTTGGATCATTTGTTGTTTGAAACTACAGTGGAAATTATGTAGTCCACTTTAGACCCGGTTTAGTTCTAGATTTGGCCTGGAATAGTCCTGTTATAGACCTAGTTTAAATCTGGTTCAGTCCTGATTTAGACCTGGTTTAGACCTGGTTCAGTCTTGGTTTAGACCTGGTTTAGATCTGGTGGCACTCAGGAAGCCAGACGTGGTCTTTGGTGGTGGTACTGTTCATTATTATCATCAGTGTAAAGATAGCTTTAGCGTGCAAGCAGAAGAGAGAAAAACTCTTCCTTACCATGAAATACTTTCATTATAATATAAATAACATGTTTGTTTTTTTTCTCTTTGAGTCAAATAAAGTTTAAAAACGACAAACCAAAAAGTACAAGTTTGAAACATTTATTTTATTTATCAAAAATCTTTGTGAAACAGCAAAACACAAAACACAACATTCAAAAAATACAGAGTCAAGTTTAGACCCATAAGTCCTGCTTTAGTTCTGGTTTAGTCCTGGTTTAGTCCTGGTTTAGACCTGGTATAGTTCTAGTTTAGTCCTCGTTTAGACCTGGTTTTGTCCTGGTTTAGTCTGGATGCCCTCCCTGTGTGTCAGATGCCCTCTCTATGTGCCAGATGTCCTCCCTGTGTGTCAGATGCCCTCTCTATGTGTCAGATGCCCTCTCTGTGTGCCAGATGCCCTCCCTGTGTGTCAGATGCCCTCCCTGTGTGTCAGATGCCCTCCCATGCTATGTTTTTCCTCATAAATGATGTGGATTTGTGGAGCAG
Source organism: Periophthalmodon schlosseri (assembly GCA_000787095.1). Classification (NCBI taxonomy): domain Eukaryota; kingdom Metazoa; phylum Chordata; class Actinopteri; order Gobiiformes; family Gobiidae; genus Periophthalmodon; species Periophthalmodon schlosseri. The sequence continues at coordinate 1,848 of KN485648.1, read as the reverse complement.
ATGTTCCTTCTCCTCCTCACGCTCCTCTGAGTCTGAACACGAGCTCTCAGCTTCACTTTTAATCAGACAAGAGACAGAAGAGGAGAGGAGAGAGGGAGATGAGAGGAGGGGAGAGAGGACAGAGGAGGGGAGAGGAGAGGGGAGAGAGGAGAGAGGAGAGGGGACAGGAGAGAGGAGAGGGGACAGGCTAGAGAGAGGGGAGAGGAGAGAGAGAGGGGAGAGGGGAGGAGAGAGCGAGGGAAGAGGAGAAGGGAGAGGAAAGGGGAGAAGACAGAGAGGAGAGGGGAGGGGAGAGGAGAGAGGAGAGAAGAGAGGGGAGGGGAGAGGAGAGAGGGAGGAGAGAGGAGAGAGAAGAGGAGAGGGGGGGGGAGAGGGGGGGAGGGGGAAGA
>JACM01066717.1:0-26519 GCA_000787095.1 Periophthalmodon schlosseri | reverse complement strand
AGAGAAAGAGAGAGAGAGAAACAGAAACAAACATACGATGAAGAAATGATTATGCTACTGACGCGTGACTTCGAAAATCGCAAAAACAAACCAGGAAGTGTCTGAACTTAATTATCTTGCGTCCTTCCCTCTTCACACCCCAAATGTTAGCAACAAAGCTAACCGTGTTAGCTTTGTTGCCATGTTTAAACACATGTTAAACGTGTGCCACGTTTAAACGCAAAAGTTACTTATAATCGAAGCATGAATGCAAAAACAATCAGTTTAGAGTTATGACTAGTGAGTTCATGTGAAGTACCAAAATGCGACTCCGAACATTTTACACACGTTTTAGAGACATTTGCCTGGTGCACTCAAACAAAACTCACTGTATAATTTCCGCTCATTGTTATAGTTCACAGAAAGACAGTCGACTATCCAAGGTAAGGTTAAAATGGCTAAATGATATAAAAAATAATTTCATTTTCTATTCAGATATGTTTTATAGGTGCCCCAAGTACCAACATGGGAACCCGTTTTAGAGGACCAGCTGCCCCCGGTAATATAAACAGTCCTTTATACTCTTCAGCGTCTGTCCTATTTATGAATTGTAGTGTATAAATATATCTTCAAATATAATTACAGCCTTCTACTGTTCCACTTGATCTTGTGGACAAGTTGGAGAGATTGGCCTTGGTTGATTTCCGAACTAAACAGGGACTGTCCTGTTTGGAGAAAGCCATTAGGTTTGCTGACCAGCTTCATGTTGTGGACACTTCAGGAGTTGAGCCAATGGATTCTGTTCTAGAAGACAGGTAGGCTTATAGAAAACTGTTCTATTCTTGTGAATATTGTTGAATATAAGTTGAAAAAATTATCCCCATTGCTTACATTATGATGCACATGTATAATTACTTAAAGAAATAATTATTATTTCCAGGGCGTTATATTTGCGAAGTGATGTGGTAACAGAGGGTAACTGTGCTGATAAACTGCTCGAGCTCTCCAAAAGCACAGTAGAGGAATATTTTGTAGCACCCCCTGGTGAGTCCCAAGCCTAGGCTATATTTAAACTCAGTTAAATTGTAATAAACTGATTGTGATTCATCTCAATTGTTTTTGTTCCTACAGGAAACATTCCTTTACCAAAAAGAGAGGAGAGGGCCGCCATGCTCAAAGACTCTGAATTCTAATTATTTGTAACAAAAACTATACATGTCAATAAAACTGCATTATTTAATCTGTGCTCATGACTCAGTGCATTTATTGTCTTTGTTACGCAAACAGTCCTGAGTAAAACAAAACAACGAAAACGAAACAATGACAGAATCACTTTTGGAGAACAGAAAGTGAAACCTATGAAAGTTTCCCTCTCAAAGAGGAGGAAAACGAATCCTACAGTGGGTGTGTCGTAACAGCTGAGCTGCGTATAAAAAACACTGAGAACTCAGCACCCTCAGATCCTGAGATCACTACTGAAGAGCATCTGTTCATCACTGCTAGCACAAAAGGTAAGTTTAAGAAGAGCAGACAGCGTTTTATTTTATTAATTAGGTAAAACTATAAATAAGTCTTTTGTCATTTAGCCTGTCATGATGGATATCACGATCACAATGCTGAATGGGAACTGTGTCACCCTGACGGTGAACCCGGGGGACACTGTGGCCTCCCTGAAGCGCCTCATTCAGAGCCACTTGGATGTCGCCCCGGAGTATCAGAAACTCACCATCAGCAACGGGCAGGTCAAAATCCTCAATGACAACTCCAAAGAGCTGAGATACTATGGATTAGTGCCTGGCTCAAAGGTGTCCCTGCTGGTGGTCGAACCAACAATCATCCAGGTGTTTCTGAAGAACGAGAAGGGTCAGACCAGCACATACGACATGGACCCGGGAGAGACCGTGCAAAGCTTCAAAAGTAAAGTGTACTCCAGAGAGAGGGTCCCCGTGGATCAGCAGAGGCTCATCTACCAGGGCAAAGAAATGATGGACGGCAAACTTACAGACTACGGCGTCGAAGCACTTGGGACCATATACCTGACACTTCGCCTGCGAGGAGGTTAAGGACATTCCCACACTTAGTTTATAATACTTTTATTTAATCTCTCTGATGATTTATAGTGTTTCACTTGTTCATGCCAAGTTTTTTTTTTTATTTAACTGCACTTGTTACTAAAAATCAGTGTTTATTCTCTTTGACTAAATAAAGTTAATTTAATTTAAATTTTATTTAGACATTCTTTCTTCTTTACTGAACATTTAAGGGTTCATTAGGCGTATCCTTATCACATACAAATAGACAAAGCACGTTTAGCAAATTGCATTTTTTAAAATGTGTAATAAATCTGTATAGCAGTAGCTCAAACACAAATGGAATACAACACTTGGGTGTGAAATCTAGTGTTTTAGACATTTCTAAGATTACTTGATCTTTGAGTGTTAGAGAAGCAAAAAGGTTCGGGTATATTATGTTAACTTTATTAAAATTAGAAAAGTGGGTGGTGTTGCCAGTATTTCTGACTTAAGGTTTGATGGCTTCATTTCCTAACTGATGCCAGGTAGGCATACCAAAAGAAGGCAATGACGTTGGCAAACAGCACTCTGAACTGAAAGCAAAGAGAAAAGTTGAAGAGCTGAAAATGCAACTAATCACAACAATGATGGGAATATAAATGGATCACCTGCACAGGTACAAAGTTGACGTTGACAAACTGAAATGGAGTCCAGACTTTCCAGTTCATTTTTAAAGCAGTCCAGTAACTACTTTTCATTTTTCTCTCAAAGTCACTCCACCCTCTAGCCTAGAATATATTGTTAAAATCACACAAGACCAATTAGAGCTGCAACAAACAAACAATCATCAATCATGTAACAAATTACGCGATTACTTGAGGTAATTATAGGAACTGTAAAAGAGAACCTGCGTTTTGTAGTAATTTGTTGTATTAATAGCCAACAGAAAATATAAAAAATATACACATTTAACAACATATCAGACATCCTGTTGCACTTTACTATCCAACATCAAATCATTCCTTATTATGTACCTCCAGGACAGTCATAACGAAGTAGAAGAGAAAAAGGAAGGCAGGGGCAAAGAACAGTCTATCCAAGAGCAGACGCTTGACAAGGCAATAACGGTCAGTGGTGGGCATCCAGACCTCCATCAGCTGGTAAAAGTAATGGCTCAGAGGTCCAGTGAAGAGCAACCTGGGGACAATAAAAATAATAAGAAGGAGTAGGCTACAAGTTTGACTCGGGCTGGTAAAGGGACTGTCTGTGTGGAGTTTCCATGTTTTCCTTGTGTCTGGGGGGGATGTCCTTTGGTTTTCTCCCATCAAACCAAAACCTGCACAATATGTTAATACAACAGTGGAGCTGTCAAAATATCAAAATTTACGGTTACCATTATTGTGACAAAGAAACACACAATTTTACGATTATTCACGCTTGACCCCATGTACAAACAGTGAACTGTGGTTGCCCACTGCCCCAGACAGGATGGGTCAATTGTAGGGGACCAATTTCCCTATAGGGACAATACAATGCTACCTCAATGTTAAAATAACTTTAACCATCCATTTTATAATGCATTATTGTTGTATATTGAACAATGTATGTGTCTCTCACCCAAATATGGCATAACGGGCTGCCCCAGCTCTGTCAATCTCTTTGGCTGCTGCTCCATGTTTGGCCTTTTTTCTTGCCTCCAAAATTTGAGATAAAAGATTTCCTAATGCTGAGAGGATGCCACTGAAAATGTCACAAGATCAAAAGCAGACAAATAAACAATTGCAACCAAACACAAAAGCCAAATTTGTGATGTAAGGGTGAATAAGGGGAGGGATCACAGGCAGTTTCTGATTGGACAAAGACTGGACAGGAGATGTGATGGTCGTTGCAAACAAGATAATCTCTAAATAAAGTTGTACAAGTAATAGCGTTGTTTTACTATCACTTAAGTTAAACGATGGGATAGGAAGCCTTGTTGATGCTGTTAGAAGGGTGGACTGAACTTGATCCAGACCGTCGTTGCCTACCTCGTTATAGATTTTGTGAGTATGGGGTATTTCTTGAGGAGCATGAGATACTGCTGAAGAAGACTGAAATGAACGGATGCATCCCGGACAGGCACACTTTGGACAGGCATCGTACACACGCTACAGCTATACTTTCACTACACAAAATCAAACCAAACCCATGGTAGTGTACAACTTTTCCTGTTGGCGTCACTGTCAGGTTGAGAAGCCACGCCCAGATTCAATCCATGTCTTAAAGGGACATGCTTACATTTTCAGGCAGAGTACACACAAATACAGAAGGAAAAATTAAACAAATAGTGCTCTGCAAATGTAAAACAGTCGATTGTTTGGTTATAGTTACATTATGAATGCCACTGCAAGATTTAAAAGAGCATTTTAGGGTAAACACACTTATGCAATAAAAGTTAGGCAATATTATTCCATATCAAACATGGCATCTGTCCAAAGTTTTCCCAATAGCAGAATGGGGCAAATATCACTGTAAAAAGTACAAAACGTATAATGGATTGTACGAGGTTGAACTAAAAGGGGCTTCCAATATACACCAATGATTAATCAATGATAAATACCATCTGGTGCTGGGATCAATAATCAATAGGTGTTCCGATTGAAGCAAGTGTACAAAGTAAGGAAGCAAAATATTAAAACTTTAATGATACAAACTTAAAGATTTACAATAATGAACAAGTTAAGTGTTATTTTGATTTGAATAAAGATCAAACTGTTGAAACTGAGTGAAGTAAAATATAAAAACAGGATAAACAACGTGAACAAGCTTATAAGGGGGTGTTTGCCTGTAGTTAATAAAGCTGTGTTATTAGTGTTCAAAGTGCCTTCCAGTCAATAGGTGACTTTCCAGATTTCACCAACAACTCATTAGCTTTTGAAAAATGCTTGCAGCCAAAGAATCCACGGTGTACCGACAGGGGGGAAGGATGTACAGTCTTGAGGACATGGTGCCGTTTCTATAAAGTATTAAATTAAAACCATAAACGTGGTAAACAGCATTTATGTTTATTTATGCAGATATTCTACACCTACCCGGTCAATAGCTGCACCCTTTTTCTGCGCGTATGATCCCCACAACATGAAGATGACACCACTGAGGTTTTTGCTGAGCCAGTGAACCACCGAATCTGTGAAGGTCTCCCAGCCTTTGTCTTTGTGCGAGTTGGCTTGGTGTGCCCGGACGGTCAGTACAGCATTTAGCAACAGCACTCCTATGTTTACATGGAAAAACAAAAAATTCACACACATGAAAAAAAACAAAACAAAAAACAAAACAACTTGCAGAAAATTACCTTGTTTGGCCCATCCAGTTAGATCTCCATGTCCAGGGTGTGTAAATCCATCAATATCAGATGCTAGTTCTTTGTACATGTTCTCAAGACTGGAAAATAAAATAAATGTATGTGGTTATACCGGGATAGTATGCAGAAGGTTATATGACTAAGCATTTAAAGGATTATAAACCTCGGAGGAGGTGACACTGGCCTCTTCACACTGAAGCACAATCCATGGGCTTGGTTTGGACCATGGTAGGGGTCTTGGCCAAGAATCACCACTTTCACCTGGAAAAATGACAAGTTTTCTTTACTCTAGTATAATGTGACAAAATGCGGATTTATTACAACAAAGAAATATGAAGACTCATGTTAAAAAAAATAAATAAGACAATTGTAACTTACATCTTGAATACCACACATCTGGGTCCACGTGAACACCTCTTCTGCAGGTGGGTAAATTGTATGACGTTTCCTCTCCTCCGACACAAATGCCATAAGCTGCAACAAGAGAACAGGTCACAACACATCCACCAACAACACAGGCCCTAACTTCTGCAGACACGAGGCAACTAACCTGTTTAAAGTAAGGCTTTCCGAACTCCATAGACAGACTCTTCCTCCAGCTCTCCCCGAATCCAGAGGGTGCAAGGCCGGAGGCAAGTTTCTCCAACGCCGCTTTTTTGTTGCGGGCGATCCTTTCCAGCTGCTCCGGGGAGAGAACGGGACCAGACGACCTAGAGGTTTCCGGTTCAGGCTCTGGTTCGGGCTCCACCGCCGCAAATCTTCGCTTCTTTGGCATTATTTTGGTGTATCGAGTAGAAGAAAAGGTCAGTGAATAAGACGCAGGCGAAATCAAAACTGGTTTAATAAAACATCTCCTGTATGCAACAAACATTTTCTCGTCTAGCTGAGTGTGCGAGTTAGTCAGAACAGTGACGCTGGTGAACGCAGCTCGGACAGCCTCAGCCTCACGCATTTGATTCACTCCAAAATCATTCAAACACGAGGCCGCTTGTTTATGACCAAGAACCTAACGTGGCAATATAAAGTAATTACTCTATCGTTCGGTCAGTTTGCGTCAAAGACTCTCGAGAAGGCAAGACTTTCCCTTAAAAAATATACGACGTGCTGTTACGGTTTACGAGACCCACCGCTTCTTTGGCCTCTTCTGCAGTTTCATTGAGTTCTTCAGAAGTCCTTTTCTTAGAGACAGGTGAGAAAAATGAGTTTATGGTCTTCTGCCCAATCATTTCGTCTAAAACACTTCACTAAAATATCAATTTGCAAGTGAAATGAATCCCAAACGACAAATGCAGCGTGGATGCTTTCGCGCCAGAGAGGTGACTAAACGGAAGTTGTGATATGTTAATGAGCTGAGTCGCGTTCAAGCGCTGTTTATCATGGATCATATTATCATGGATAATAATATTTTTGTTAAAAATAGTTTTGTGTTCTCCAAATGGGGTCAGGACCAAACTATGGTATAAAGGTTTTGGTAAAATTTCCAATCATGGTTTTAAAATATACATACTCCAGAGAACACAGGAGGACCATCACCTTGAAAATGAATTATAATTGAAAAGTCAAATAAATCTAATAAAATCTGACCAACAAACTGTAGCAGTTCTAATCTAATCAGTGAATTGTATTTATTCTTTCCTGCATCAAGGGCGGGCATGCAGAAAACGAAAAGATCTTCTGTCAATAGTAATGCAATAAAGAAAATTAAAGTAGAAGAGGATGAAGTGAAAGAAAAGGATGCTGACGATGAAGACACAGATTTGGCCGAATTTGCCAATCCTGTTCCATGGCAGAAAATAGAGTCAGAGGAACTTGACTGTGACTACGCACTTCTATTCCCCAAAGAGGAAGCTGATGCCCTCTTCAGAAAGCTGGAGGAGGAAGTAGTGTATGCAACAGGTACATTATCGGTGCTTGTAAATGTCTGCATGATAAAAAATGTATGTCTTTTTGATGACATTGTATTCTTTTATGGTAGGGGAAGAAGCACAAGTCCAAGTATTTGGAAAAGTTTACAACATCCCAAGAAAACAGGCGACATATGGAGAAGCTGGCCTTGCTTACACCTACTCTGGGGTTAAACGTTTAGCTTGCCCCTGGACCCCAACTTTGGAACATATCAAGGAAAAGGTCACTAAAACTACTGGACAGACTTTCAACTTTGTCTTGGTGAACAGGTAAGACAGGCAAATCATAACCTGCTGTTTAGTTGAGTTTTTTTCTATTACGTTTTCTGTCAGGTATAAAGATGGTTTGGACCACATGGGCGAGCACAGAGATGATGAGAAGGAGTTGGATCCATTCTGTCCAATTGCCTCTGTATCTTTTGGAGCTACACGGGACTTTATTTTCAGGCACAGAGATGCAAGAGGAAAACACACCCACCGAAACATTGACCCAGTGAAGTTGGAGCTTGCTCACGGCAGCTTACTCCTCATGAACCCACCAACAAACAGATTTTGGTACCACAGTTTACCCATTCGCAAGAAAGTGACCAGGCCACGCATTAATCTTACATTTAGACGGATTTTGATAAGTGGTAAAAAGTGCATCGCCACATAATATAAAAAATATATTGTATTGTAGTGCATATCTGTGCAAATATGACAGGGTCTTTGCAAAGAAGAGTTATTTGGTGGATTAATTAAGTTTTTATTATCTGAAAATCTTATCCTTATCTTCTGTTTTACAACTATACACACATAATCGACATGTATAAAAATACAATTGTGCAAGCAACATGTTTGTACCAGAAAATGTTTCGATTAAATTTTGTACATGAACTCGACACCATTTCTTATAGGAAAACCACTGCAGTCACAGTACAGTAATTCTGACAATATACCTACATAGTCATTTTGTTATTATAAATTTTGTTCACTTAAAATGTTGTTTTAAAATTGCTTATTTTTGTTTCAACAAAACCGTTCAATAAAATGTGGTAGCTTAATTAAGTCATTTGACATGGTTTTTACTGGGAATATTTTAGGAAATTTACATTTAATTCTGCTTTAGTTTAGTTCACAAAGAATACTTCTTTATGGGGAAAAAAAACCAAAACAAAACATTTAACAAGTCTTAAGCATCCTGTTTAACTGGTGGAGTAATTGAGAAATACATTATTTTCATAGTAGGATACAAAAGAAATACTGCATTTGACATGTTCACATCTTTGCCACTAAAATGTCAGGATAGAAATGTCTCTACAAAAAATAAATATCAAATCTGAAAACTATTACCAAACCCGAATATTAACACTCATGTGACACACTACGACTTTGTTAAAATGTTCCTGCATTCTACATAATCTTTGGAGCATTTCCCACTAGTAAGAAGCACAAGTGTTCATAAGGTGCAATAACTGGCTTCAGCAATGGCTTTCATTCCTGGTTTTCCAATCACAATTCACCAATACAAAGTAAAAATGGTGTTATGCCGAGTCTGGAAAGGCAAAAATGGGTTGCCAGTACATGGTTAATTATTTTAATGCAATCCCAAGGTTAGTCTTCGTACCCTTTCATAGAAAAGCATGTACGCATTTGAAGACAGAACCTCATGTAGGCTTGCTTTGCGTACAGAGTCATCGGAGACCCAGAGCCACTGAGAGCTAAACGGTGAGGAACTGCGAGCCGAGGCAGGGCTGCGGCGATACGTGATAAAATGTCCTGAATGCATGTCTCCGTGGTGAACCAATACAGCTGTGAGTTGGAATAAATACTCTGCAGAACTGTGAACAAAAATACATTTTACTATCAATAAATATTATATGGTATGGCAAAGAGTAAAACCATCAAAAAGTCACTATATCTTACTCTAAATCACACGAAAGGCTAAGCTGGGGTCTCACACCAGCAGAATAGTGAAATAATGATGAACAGTTCCCATTTGAAAAGGGTTTGTTGTTGTTATGGTGCTCTTTCTCTATGAAATCAAACACAGGTTATTTAAACCAGAAATGAGCACTGAAATAACATTGTTATCTCATATGATTAGCATAGGCTTCATACCGGTGCCATTGGCAGTGGGTTTAACTATCGATTCCTCTTCCAAACTAGTGGTTTTCAGGGGTGTTGGAGAACATTTGACAGGCACAGCCCTTTGTGTTGAAGTTCTATGTTTGTAGCGGTCCATAGACAAGTGCTCAGAAAACTGGACATGTTCCTGTCTCTTGATAGGACTGCCTTCATTTGACCATGTAAGTCTTTGTAAATGGATACAAAGGCACTGGGGCAACTGGTGAAAAAAAGATTTAAATATGCAATAATTATGAACTCATGAATGTTTTAATATTACTTACCTTTCCTAGTTTAAGCTGTTTGACAAATGTTGTTCTTTGACTATGTAAAACCTCTAATGGTCCTTGTTGAAGCTGTAAAAATAACAGTTTGTGATACGTATTGAGCAGTTACTACAAATTATACTGAGAATACAAGATTCCACCTTTGTGCAGTTTTCACATTCCACCTCTTTGATGGTTTCTGATGATATAAAGTGTTGGAGACACTGGTCTAAAGAAACTGGACGGCCCTAAGGATAAAAGACACTCCATGAATGAACATACTCTTGCTTTATATGGACAGTTATAGATACTTACCCACTGAGGTAAAGGTATAGACAGGGAAAGACTGTCGAATGAGTCATATCGCACAGGACTCTAAAAAACAACAGGCTTTACACAAACCAGCAAACAAACAAACAAACGTGATTTTCACTCAAACATACTAGGTGTTCGCATCGCTTGCATGACATGTTACTTGTTAAACGTCCATGAAAAGGATGCTGAAATTTCCAAGTACTGGGTATTGGATGTAGAGGAGCTGCGAGAAGGAAAATAAACCAGCATAAGTATTTATAGTAGTTTATTGTTATTAAAAATGGCACTTTAAATAGCCTTTTTACCTCCACTCCTACATGCCATATTTTTTTCTTCCTCTTGAGGCAAAATCTAAAAAGAAAGTCATATGGTGTCATATGGTGTCTTCATGTCATCAAACAATTTCTGAGAATGTCTCCTTATAGAACCACTGTGGTACAAACGTGTACAGTAAAGAGTCAACACCAGTGGTTCCCAAAGTGTGAGGCCTACTTAATTTTCTCACTTTATTTTTTTGAATAGAGCGTGAATTGTTAATTGGGACTAGACTTTGAGAATTGTAATATATAGAACTTTGGAACGGAAACAAGCAATGTGGACAAAGTTTGTTGTTAAGGGAAACCAATGAGTATGTTGTCTAAAACATCAAGAAACATGCAGTTGAAAGATAACTTGCCTCAAGAGACTGCATATCAAACAAGTGAGTGACTTTGGGTTCACGATCCCGCTCCTCCTCCAGAGATGATGTTAGAACATGAAAAAGTTCATGGGCATCCTAAAACCATAGAAGAAATAGCAATGTGAGTTTTTGACGTCACAATTTGATAAATACACATACAATATTAGCTCACCTGCTCTTCAAATGAACTGATTTGCCAGCGGTATAATCTAAGAACATCCAGGACGCACCCAGCATCAAGTATGTCTTCCTCGCTGGGCTCATCACTGGACAGAGCTGCAGTGCATATACAACAGCAATGGTAATGGACTTATATATAAACACTGTATATGTACTTAGAAGTGCATTATGTACATTTTCTGGTCAGATCTGTGGAGATACAAGTCTGCCTACAGAAAAATGCACTAATACTAAACCTAATACTTCTATAGGAGGGAAAATGCTCCAACTATAGTAGTCCTGACCAAGTCAACAACAAGATCTGGAGATGGGTCCCTGGGCGCTATGCTATGGGACCCACTGCTTGTGACAGGCTGCCCCAGTGGCATTGAAGGATGGATCATATGCGAATGAGAACAAATTACCCCCACGGTGGATTAATAAAGTATAATTTACCCGTGACCTTGATACATTTAATGCCATACTATGGAGCAATCCAGCCAAAGCCATCTCCATGGAAACAACTAGGTAGTGGCCCCGCCAGAAGAGTTACATAGTGTACCTTTAATATAACTGTAATGTATACCTTTGAGAAGTTTAAGAAGAGTTTTGGATAGTGGGGTTTCCCTGGATGTCAGAGTTGACTGGGAAAACCTCTCAAGCCATATGACAAAGGAGGGACATGCTGCTAAACCTTGAAGCAAAGAGTTCAAAAAGCATGTGTTCCCTACGTTCAAGAGACCTGGAACCATTCCTAAGAGGAAACAAAAGGAACAAGCCATTGGCATGCATCAAAATAGACTAGTGCTTGTATATAGTGTGTTTAAAATGTTCATCTTACCTCTCTTTCGCTTCTTTTTCTCTGTTATTGGACCCCACAGCACATAAACTCCAGCTGCAATTGCAGCAGCTATCCCTCCAATTATGCCCCAATGTTTGATCATCTTGTTTCTGGAGCAAATCAAAAGTGTAAGACTCGGTTGTCTAGTTAGTATTCCAACAATTAAAAATCCATTCCAAAAATAAAACAGACATTACATAATGTGTGTGTGTGTGTGTGTGTGTGTGTGTGTGTGTGTGTGTGTGTGTGTGTGTGTGTGTGTGTGTGTGTGTGTGTACGAGTGTTAGGTCTCCTGTGTGTTAAGTAGATACAAATACACTAATAATTACAGTCAGACAATATCTATATCGGTGTCATGCTGCATTGTGTCATCTGTCCTATGTACAGGATCTGATGCGCTATATTATAAATCAACCAAAGGTTCTGTATCAACAATAAATAATAATCTTTATTGATTACCAAACTGCTAACCTAACTAACATCTTCTAAAAACCAAAGATGTAACACAAACATGCTAGCAGAAGCCATTGTTAGCTCGCAGATTGTATGAACTTACCCACACCATCGATCATTCTTTAAAATATATAGCTTCAATCAAAACAAAAAAGTATTATTCCCCAAGTATATTCAAATCTCTGATAAACACGAATCATTAAGAATACGTGATTTAAAGGTAAACGCAAAACAAGACTGCGTTTGGGTGGTCAGACTGTAGCACAGTACTTCGGCCCCGTGACCCCTTCAACCAAGAGAACTTCAAATCAGCTTTTAAGTGTGTCTGCCAAGGACGGTATTTACCTAACCACGTATCCAGTGCCAAGAAACTGCCCAATAAGCTTATCTGAGCTCTTGGGTCGACACCACGCCATCCTACTTTCACAGCGGAACTCTTTTACAGCAACATGTTTCCAGGCGGAACAGTTAAGAAACGGACTCACCGTGTATTTGTAAATAAAACGTCATAAAACACCGCCTACTACCAGTGTGCAACCAGCCCATACTTTGTTGTACGATTTGTAAACAAAAACACAGCCTATGTGTTCCATAACCAAAACGTACACGTAGATGATTAGTATATTGTCTTTGTTTAAATATATTCAGTAGGCTATAGTAAAATAGGTCTTCATAGACATAATATATTAAGGAATAATGGTTTAATGAAAGAGTGAGAATAACGTCCACTATGATGCGTCGGTCTCATCCAATGTTATAACGGGTGTATTTTTCCAGTGAGTCCAGTGGCTCGCGGACGCTTGTTTGTGATTGGCTGTCACTGCGCACGCGGAGCTCTCCTCGGTGCTGAAAGCTAAAATCTCTTCACGTAACAAACAACGATGCTGCCCAAATTGACTGTCAATAAACAGTAAAATGGACGATGATCTTTTCCAACTTCGTCAGCTACCGTAAGCAAATTGTGCTCATGGCTATGTTTGTAATGTTTAATAGTGACTGAGACGAAAGCCTTCACACAGCTATTTAGCAGTGTGCGTCTTTGATTAGCTCGCAGAATATTGACTAATATTTTACATCAGTATAGTAATGTGTATCTATACGTTTGAGAAGTTTACACTATTCTGAAATGAGTGTTTGAGTAAAGTGAGGCAACTGAATGAACTGTAGAACAAAGCTTATAGCTGTATTCTTATTCTCTTGATTGATTTAGTCTAAGCTGTAATCAAGTGGACATGATCGTCGTGACTGAAAACTTAACAAACACGATCCAAAAACATTGCTCAAAGTGTGGATTCTTCGTGACCAATTGCCCTTGTATCGCCTTTAATATAAAACATATTGACTTTGAATGTCTGGTTCTTCCTTGCATTTAATTACTATAATTAACTAGGATAGCAAGACTTCTCGCACTATGTGACCTAACCACAAGAAATTATATGCTTCACAAAATAACTAGACGCTTATCTTCTAAACACCCACAAGCCAGAAACAATGTTTATTCATCACAGATTATCACAGGTGCAAAGCTAACAATAACAATAGCCAGTTTGTGTCACAATCTCTCATAGAAATAATCATACATCATAATAATTTTATTTTCCTGTAGAGTTGTTCGATTTCGTCACACGGGGGACAGCACGCGCTCTGAAGATGAAGTTGAGAGGCAGGAACAGGTTGTTCAGATTGCTGAGCAAACCATTTCTGAGTCTGTGGCATGTGCAGATGGACCTCCAGTTCCACGGGAATTTGCTAACCCAACTGATGGTACAGTATTAACATATTACTGTCTTTTTTTGGAATGAAATAGGCACATGTTATTTTCTACAGATACATTCATGGTGGAAGATGCAGTAGAGGCCATTGGGTTTGGGACATTTCAATGGAAACTTTCTATTTTGACAGGCCTATCATGGGTAAGGCACATTTCATAGATTATGTACACGGATGCATTGCCAGTGTAACTCCATTGAACATTCCCTTTTCTATCAGATGGCCGATGCTATGGAGATGATGATCCTTAGCATCTTGGCCCCACAACTTCACTGTGAGTGGAGGCTCCCAAGCCTTGAAGTGGCATTACTCACATCGGTAATGCCTTATGACACTTGAGGGTTCCTTCTATGGGTTATTCATTTTCTTAAAATATTAAAATGTCAGTACAATTTTTATTAAAACAGGCTGTCTTTATCGGAATGATGACAAGTTCTTCGCTTTGGGGAAACATATCTGATAAATATGGCAGAAAGACAGTAAGTGCAGATGACTCCTTTCTTTATGATAAAAGTGTATTGTAAATCCATGTTAACTCTAATTGAACTGTGCTTATACAGGGTCTTACAATGAGTGTTCTGTGGACTTTGTTTTATGGTCTGATGAGTGCATTTGCACCAATTTATGCCTGGATTTTATTCCTTCGGGCCTTGGTCGGCTTTGGCATTGGAGGTGCCCCACAGTCGTAAGTAATTCAGTTTCACTGACCTTTTCAAGAGCTCAGTTTGGTTGCGCTTAATTTTGCATCATTTTGCATTTTTCTAACAGAGTGACTCTGTATGCTGAATTTCTGCCCATGAAGTCACGAGCCACATGCATCTTATTAATTGAGGTAAAACTTTTTTTTGTTGGTATGTGGCCCATATAACTATGGCTTTTCATTACCTTTTGCAAATATTTTTACAGATATTTTGGGCATTAGGAACTGTATTTGAAGTGCTTTTGGCCATCTTGGTCATGCCTACTCTGGGCTGGCGCTGGCTCCTTGGATTTTCTACCATTCCCCTCTTTATTTTTGCTTTATTTTGTTTTGTGAGTATGGAAAATATGCGTAGTTTAGTAAATGGCTTGTAGATTCGGCATGTAGTATAAATTCATGTTTTGTTTTTTTTAAATCTTGGATTAACAGTGGTTACCCGAGAGTGCTCGATATGATGTCCTGACAGGGAATCAAGAAAAGGCCCTGGCCACACTAAAACGTATTGCTACAGAGAATGGAGTACCAATGCCACTGGGAAAACTAATAGCTGCCAGACAGGTACTGCTAGTAAGGCAGTCAGTTATCATCAGTGCTAACAGTGGTGATGTTCATTATTATTCAACTTTTTTTTCCCTAATATAGGAGCATCGAGGGAAGTTTCTTGATCTATTTTCAACACACTTTCGTTGGACCACAGTCCTGCTCTGGTTTATTTGGTATGAAAAACTCACAGTCTGACTTTAACATACCATACTCTTTTTCCTATTTTTGATCAAGTTGTTTGTGTTTCAAATCATTAAGGTTTGCCAATGCCTTCTCCTACTATGGACTGGTGCTGCTCACCACAGAGCTGTTTCAGGAGGGCGGTGCATGTGGAAGTAATTTGGCACTTTCTGTTTTTATTGCCAGTACATGCAGTGTTTGTCTGTGGTAAAAGTAGTATGCCATATTGGAAGTGTTAATGACCAGAAAACAATACCTGTAAATTGCATGAGGTATGACTGTGAAATTCTTTTGTTGTTGTGTGTCTCCCTCTAGTGTCTAAAAGTAATAAAATGGAGCTAAGGTGCAGCCTGGAGTGTAAATATCTGAATTCAGATGACTATAAAGACCTTTTGTGGACAACACTGTCTGAATTTCCAGGTAAATATTATGCATTACATTGTGAATTTTTATTAAGTGAACATTTACTTCTTACATGCCATCTTTAAATAGATACTGTATACATATTTTGACTATTTGTTGGGCAGGACTGCTGGTCACACTGTGGGCTATTGATCGACTGGGAAGAAGAAAAACTATGGCACTATGCTTCTTCATATTCTCTCTTTGTATTATTCCTCTTTATGGATGTGTGGGGAGGTAAAGACAAACTTTATAAATACACAGCTAAAGGTAGAGACTCTGCTCTGACTCTGACTGGACATTGCCTTTTCTGCTATAGGACCTCCATGACTGTGTTGATCTTCATTGCCAGAGCATTTATCTCCGGGGGGTTCCAGGCTGCTTATGTGTATACTCCAGAGGTGGAATATCCATTTAAGTCTACGCATTGCTGATCACACGTTTTATTAACAAAAAAATAACAACATTTACTCTGTAGGTGTACCCCACAGCAACTAGGGCCTTGGGACTTGGAACAAGCAGTGGAATGGCCAGAGTCGGTGCTCTCATTACACCCTTTGTTGCTCAGGTAACAGCTGCTCCATTTTTTGTTTTACTGCCCCATAGAATCATATCTAAAACACATCTATCTTCCAGGTGATGTTGGAGTCTTCTGTGTACCTAGCTCTGTCAGTATATTGCTGCTGCTGCCTTTTTGCTGCAATAGCCTCCTGTGCTTTGCCGATTGAGACGACTGGCAGGGGTCTTCAAGAGTCTAGCCAACATGAGTGGGGTCAAGAGATGACAGGTTGTGCTGCCTCCCACAGTTCAGGAGTAGTACCTCAACCCAGCGCTGACTGCCAAGAATAAAGCTCCGTATACTATGTGTTCAGTGGATGATGGCGAGGACGATACAGCAAAAATAACAACTGAGGAAGTAAAACTTTAAAGAATTGACAGATTTCACTCTCCTTACCGTCCTGCACTTGTGGCTTTCATATATCCTATTTTACTGCACATTGGGTGAGCAGCTGTGTTTGCTGTAACCTCTAGCACTTTCCGATCTCTGAGTACTTGAAGTATCTATGGCTTTTACTCTGAGGTAGAAATAGAGGTAAAATAGAGATGGGATATATGTTTCTGGCAAATTATTTGAATGGGCCTTAATACAAACATAGTTTGTCTTTATCTTTATGATAAATTGTTGTAGTGAAAAATGTATGAATAAGATTATCCATATATCAAATGTTACAGCACATCAGCACATTCCATTTTTCTATTTTAGTCATTATTTATTTACATAATAATGTAATATTGGATTTTAGTAAAACTACATGTACATGTAACTCATTAATTTTTGATTTGCTTTTGTTTTATGTCAACATTTCCTTTATGACTTATCACTCAATGAGAAAGTATTATAAAACGTACAAACAGATACAGAGCAACAATGTTATCAAAACCTAGCTTTGTCATTTGATTGTAAAGTAAACCATGCCAAGTCAATCATTAAGTGTTTAAAAGATGATAGTATTGCCTAAAAGTGTATTGGAGTGTGGACACATTTTTGACAATGACACTAAACAATACATTAAAATTGCTACAATTACTCACTCTTCATTCTCAATGATGACTTTAATTTGCTATAGTGATATTTATTTATTTGCTAAGGGTTAATTATTGACCGTTTTTTGAATGTTGCATTCTGAAACATATGCAAATTTATAGACGACCTTTCAGGGTCTTTCCTTTTTCTACAATAATCTGTCCAAATAATCTGGCAGCCTCCTCGGCACAACCCCGATGAATGGTCAGTCCAAATCCTCCATGTCCATAATTGTGTATTACCTACATTATAAATAAAATTTAAAGTATTGCAAAAATGTAGCCAAAATGATTATATACAGCATTTTATTACCTCTACTTTAGATGGACCACACTGCACAGATTCTCTCTCCAGTCTCACCTTGCTGCGGTAAGGTCTAAGGCCAGACCAATCATCGACTATTTTTGCATGCTGCAAGAAAATTGATTGTAATTTAGGAAAGCTGTATTTATATATTTCCAGTTTTCCTGTAATTAGTTATACTTTAAGACTAGGTTCAAGCTGGCATGCTGCTTCCCAAATGTTCTTGTGATCAATGGAGTTATTCTTCTCACTCCAGTTTCCCAACTGAAACACACCACCCACAGTGACAAGTCGACTTCTGTGGAAAAAAAATGATCTAATTGCAAAACAGCAAAAAACTCTTGCATCATATTGTGTTTATGTTTAACAGTTTTGTACCGTATTGTTGTATTGTGTAAACCAGTACTTACCCTGGAATTATGTAGGGTGAGTTGTATACCCCTGTGTTAGAGTCATGAGTGATAATCCAGTGCTTAAGCCACGGAGCATCGACCTGCAAGAGGGCACTCATCAACCTCCAGTCACATAAACTAATCTCTTCATGTGTCTATAAACCACATAACTACTAACAGCATTCTGTACTTACCTTTATTATCTGCCCGCGGCCAGGTTTAAGCTCAGGGTCAGGCTGGAGTTCACCAGATCTCACTCCAGTGCAATTGATAATGACGTCAGCTCCAGTTTCTGACAGCTATTGGCAAGAGCATAATACAATAGTTAATTAAAGATCTTATATCTCAACTTAAAGTGCATTTTATTAACATTTGTAAAGTTAACACCTGTTCAATAAGAGGTAATACCTTGAAATTAAAAAAGTGACACAGACATTTGGTTGTATTGGTGTTTACAAATTAAGCATTTTTTGGGGTCTACAATTTAACTGACCAAATTAGTACATAGTTCTATCTGAATGCCTTTTTAAAAATTATACTAGCTGTAGCTTTTGTACAGCATGAAATGTATAGAAAAATAGTTGTGTTTCTTTCAAAATAAGCAGGCAAGACACTGCATCAGCAACTAAGATAACCAGCAAATGATTTACTCTACAAGTAAACAGACTGAAGCAAAATACTACTACATGTATTAACAACATTTAAGATAATATAACACAAATATCTCTCAACGTCATGGCTCTCAAACTTTTCATACAAACCAGCTGAGAAAATATAAATCTTTGCGAGAAATTCTATAATAAAAGTAGGTCTATAGCAGGACTGAACCAGGTCTGAGAGAGGACTAAACCAGGTTGTTCTAGAATTAACACAAAGGAAGTCAAAGATTTCTGAGACTAGAGCTGCAGAGAACCGTGACCTGCCAGGTGTAAGTATAGTGTTCCTATGTAGTTGTAACTGGAGAAAAGCATGTGTTCATGAGGACTAAGACCTTTTTATATCACCATGTGAAAATAACTACAAATCTAAATAATGTTAATGATAATACTAACGTCTTTAAATGATTCAATTTTTCTGTGATGAAATTTCACACCTCTCTGTTCCAGCCTGAAAAAACAAGCAACACATATATTATGGAAATATAATAATATTATTGGTGCCAAAATTGGTTGACAATATAATAAAAATGTACTCACCAACGCATTAGCCAAGGTAGATAGCTTTTGCCCTCAACCATCAACGCAGTGTTAAACCATCCATGTCTAAAATGTAGTAAAATATGCATGCAGTGCCCACTTAAGATACCACCGACCTTTAGTTAATAATAATTTGATACATTTGATTTATTTAGCCCTTTACACTGCATTATTCACTCATTCCATACTTGTAACTACAACTGTTTATGGCACAGATAGACAAAAGTGAGGCTATCTGTGCCATAAACCACTACCCATCATTCACATTCAAACTGGACAAGGTAAGTGTCTTGCCTAAGAAAACAACAACAGTATGCAGTAGACTAGAACCTGCTGCCCCAGTATATACATATATTCTCAAGTTTATTTGTGTACATACTTGTATCCAGGAAACATTTGCATCTCACGCTCGGTGAGCTCTCTAAAACCCAAAACAATATCTTTAAAAGAAGGATCCTGCAATTAAGAACAACATACAAAATATCATTTGTGGAAGACCTTAGCACCGAGATTAAAATAGTTAAGGAAGGTAGTGCAAGATAATTACTTGCTGTTAAATTTTAACTGCTATCAAACTTGAGTTATCTATTTATATAATATTGCACCTTTGTTGATTGTAGTGAAAGATAAGGTCATCTCTCTTTATACTAAGAATAAGAGTACTCACAGGTAGTGGCTGAAGACACACATTGTAACCAGATTGAAGAAATATGCCCATCTGTATACTTTCAGGGGACTTGATGAAACTCAGCAAATAGTCAAATGTCTCTTTATTCCACTTACTGGAAAATAAAATAAGAAATGTAATCAAATTGTGCTTTTGATAAACTGGATAAAATCAAATTCCTAATACAATGAAACAACAACAAATGCAGGATGTGTAATTCGGGCCAACTCACGTTTCTTCAACTTTTCCATCATCATGAAGGTATGGCTGCCAGAAGCCAGCAGCTCCATCACTAGTGGTCAGTGGAGTGAAACGGTCAGCATAGACCTCAATGGTCAGTGGGTGAATGACTGAGTGGTAATGTTCATATATGCTCTGAGCCGTGGACAGCCCGATGACTCCTGCTCCAATTACGGCCACTCGCATGCTGAATTTCTATAAGACACAAAATAATATATACTTCAAAAGTTGTTACTTCATGAGAAAATGGCTCACAAACAAATAATTTCTGCTGCCAAAAACGTCTTCAATATTTCTATTATTGCATATTTAGCATGGAAAACAGATAAACAAGAAGCCTAAAAACCAAGGCTTCCTCTATGACGACATGACAGGACACCCGACTCAGACACACGTTGCATTTACAAACATTTGAGTTCAGTTAAACTGAACACACAACTATACCGCACTTACCAGACTTTCTGCAGAAGTTATGTAACTGAAAAGCACGTCGGGAGTTTAGTGGGAAAGAGGGCGGAGTCTGATCTACCACCACGTGATCAGCATTCTTCGATTGTGAGTTCAAAGACAATCTATCGATGTATTTATTTATTCCAAATTATATTTAAATTTATTAATTATCCACACAATTAGGCCTACTGTATTGTTCCAAATCTGGGCAACAGGTTATAATGTATTTTGTCTCTCGCTGAAAAAACAGACAGTCTTTTTTATTTTATTCATTCATTTTAGTACAGACTTTCATATAAAAAAAAAATTCATGGATCTAGATTTGCCGGGTGTCGTCGGTGACCCTGCATCGGGAGTCGTTCGTTCACTCCTCTCCCTCCCTTTGCCGTGCTCTATGCGGTCCCTGTTCCGCTAGAATGAGCTGCTGGGGTATGAGCTCACCCCTTGAGCCGTAGTGACCGTAGTAGTGGTTCATTGGTTTAGCTCTCTGCTAGCAGCTTGCTCCTGGGCGCTGTGCACCGGTGTTTGGCGGCGCATCTTCAGCTTCCGCCATGGCACTGGTTACTCTTCAGCGGTCGCCGACTCCCAGTGCCGCATCTTCGGCCAGCACTGCTACTACGGCCGCGGGGGAGGTCAGTGTATCTGCTGTTACACCGAGAAGCACCTTGGTTTAGCCGGGGAGGTAGGCGCAGCGGGTGATGCTGCTGTAGAGGGCCCGCTGACAGAAGCTAAATGACCATTAGCACTGTTACTTACCGTGCTATGCTAGGTTGATAGCGTACTCACAACTGTGCGATGAGAATCATAGAATATTATTGCTACCTTTTGCCTCATTTTTATGTTTATTGTCATTATTTTGCTGTTAATACAACTTCAATGCCAATTTTCATGATGGAAGGTACCACACAGACAACGAATGGGAAAGCTGGTTTATATATAAGGTTTGATATAATTAAATGTCACATTGGTATAATGCCAAAATAATGTTTACATACTCCAGATTGTTATTTATGACCAGATTAGACTATATTGTTTACATATCTTTTAGTTTTGTGATGCCCCGTTCTTATTACCAGGTGGGGGCGCTATCTACCAACTCTATACAAAGAGGATGTCCTCATCTTGCTCATAATACTTCAAATAAATCTCATGGTATTTATAGTAAAAATTAAAACAAACTTAATTATTGATAAGGAAGTGAGCTAACTGACTGTGCCTATTTTTGAGACTGTACTAACAGGCATGTATATGAAAGACATGCGACAAGCATTATTATCTAGGCCGGCATGTATTGCACGAAGAAAGACATAATGGCATGTTTTTTTACAAAAAGGAGACATTTTAAATGAAGTGCATTTTACTGTGTATGTTCAGATACACACTAACAATCTGCAGATGTGCAGAATTAGGCTACACTCTATAATAACCAATCAAAGCAATATCCTTATTCTCTTTTCCAGGACTTTGGTAGTGATGATGAAAGACGAGCAAACCAGAGGTAAGCTTTCTATAAAGCCTGTAGTGCTTCTATAAGGGAGAGGAGAGTTTGTCAAACCTGTCCACAAATGCTTTGTAGAATCTGCATGTATCCAGTGGGAAGTACAAGGCCTTATGCTAAAGGCTATCTGGAGCAGGAGCTGTGTTTGAATTTCCTGTGAAAGTTGAGTGCAGTTTGTGATGACCAGAATCATATCTCTGATTTTTTGCCAATAGTGTTATCGGGCTATGACCTTATGACCTTACCTTATGTACGGTCAGCAGCCAAGCTGAAGTGATTGCGTTGAGGGGCAGCACCTCCAAACCTAAGGCCATGGTTCTACACCAGGATGGAGTGACTTGCACTCTCCTGGTTGGGAGTTAGGTAAGGACTGAGGTTGTTATTGACAGATGTGTCAGTGTAGCATCTGTTTTAGGATCGCTTTATTGATCTGTTGTGGTAAGTGCTGAGCTTGAGAGGCAAGTGTTATTATAGGCAAATTATTATTATATTAGTAACAGTATAAATTCATAAATCAATTTATAGTTTAGAATTAGTTTACAGTTGCAAAATTATATTTAAAAAAGAGGAGAGAGAAGAGGGAGTGCCATCTGACAGCTCTGATCCGGTGAGCAGCACAAATGAGAACAAGCAGCTTGTCAGTCTGAAGTCCAACACACAGATTTATCTCCAGTCTCTGCTGTTCTTTGTGTGACCGGGGTGATGCAGAGCAGAGGAGTTACTGTTTTAGCTGAGGAAGAACACCTTGGTTTAACAGGATGCTTTTGGTTATTGAACCCATCCATAGTGAAGATGTTACCATATTTTGTAGAAAATGCTGTACTCACCCAGCGTGAGATTCATCACATGTAAGTCCAGTTCTTAATCCATTATAGAAACACTATATTCAACCAGTGGATTATACTCTATGTGCCTATATTCCTTCATCTAGTAAAATCAGGAACTTGTTACCTTGAGGAAATTTTATCTTGGAAACAATTTACCAAACTAGAGTTACTAGAGAATGTTGTGTTTGATCATTTGGGATGGTATAAAATTATGAATATTTCTTCAATATTTCTTCTTTCAGCGTTTGAGCTCCTAGCATTTCCACTGCAGCCCTATTATTGAGGGTCTGACAGTGGTCCTCCTAACATTCCTGTTAACTCAAATTACAAAAGCTCTTGTTGAGTATTATCAAGCATTATCCCTACTTCTCCCCAAGCTCCTTTCATTCACTGTGTGACCTTTCTGGGGTGATAAGTTAGGTGCACCAAAAATTACATCCATTGTTACTACATTTTTATTCTGGATGGCAATGAGAAGGTGAAATGTAAAATTTTAGAATGATTAAAATTCACAAATGTCAATGTTGACTATGTAACACATCTACAATTTTGTTGGTACTTTGCCCATGTTACGTTTTACCACTTTACGTCACCAATCAGATTTTATTTTTTGTTGACATTTTATTGGTGTGGAACAAACATTTCAGGTTAATTACTGAGGATTGTTTGGGATTCAAGGTGTTTTGCATCACACTAAGTCAGCAAAGGCCAGCCAAGTCGATAGGGACAGATGGGTTACCTCTTACCCTACATTATAATTTAGGTATGGCATTTTTGAAAGAGCATAAAGAAAATGATGAATTAAGTAACTAATCACATGTACATATTTTGTCCCACTTGTTTGTTTGGCAGTCTAAGTGAGAGCTTCTTCATGGTGAAGGGGGCTGCCCTTTTCTTGCAGCAGGGCAGCAGTCATCCAAACCAGAAAACTCATCCTCAATACAAACATGCAGGTGATTTAGTCTTTACTCAAAATGTTTTATTTTGAAAATAAAAGGGAAAAAGTGGAACAATCTCAACATTACGGCAGATGTTACTAGCTGAGGTGAAGCAGATGAAGGCTGTCTCATTGGTAAGCATGTTCCAGACATATACGTGGATTAGGCAGATTAAGGCCAGTACACAGTAACAACCTTGGAATTGGTAATACTGAAATTTATGCCAAACGTTGCTTGATTTCATCCATTGTTAAGAAGTATGTAAAACAATTAAACCCATGTTGATAAAAGTTGTTTTTTTA
Source organism: Periophthalmodon schlosseri (assembly GCA_000787095.1). Classification (NCBI taxonomy): domain Eukaryota; kingdom Metazoa; phylum Chordata; class Actinopteri; order Gobiiformes; family Gobiidae; genus Periophthalmodon; species Periophthalmodon schlosseri. The sequence goes on along the minus strand of JACM01066717.1, from coordinate 2,472 downwards.
AAAATAGTTCTTCTACTTAATGCAGAATGCCAAAACTACTTTAAATGCCAACAGGTCAGGTTGATTTTGGAAGCTTTTCTTTTGTTACTATGTGTTTTGTTTCTCAACAGGCGATCTTCCTCAGCACCTACAGGTGATGATAAATATTCTCCGCTCAGAGGACAGAATCAAACTGGTGAGAAAGGGTCTGGGCATGTTAGAGGCTCAGACGAACAGTATCCCCAACATTACAAACAAACTATGGTTACACAAAGGTGTTTTGAAATGATGAAACCTCTTTGGGCTGTCTCCCACTCTCCTACACACTGTTCCCCTGTAGGTGTTGTTTACAGGACTTAATTATGTTTCATAATTTTTTATGATTAATTATATAATCTTAATATTCTGGCCGAAACACACTATTTGAGAACTGTTTCATGTCATGACGTGGCACATTCATGTCTCCAGATATGAGGTAAACATGCTTAAAATCGCTTTTACAACTAACACTTATGATGCTGATTTATTCTTAAATCCAAAAACTTTAGACATGACAGCCCATACTACACTATTTTTTGATCTATGTTATGATGTTGTTTCCTCATCACAAGCATATCAAGAGTTGTGTTTTGTTTCATTCACACATGCTTAACACACAAACCCTGCATACTTAGGTTGAGTTCTTCTCTCAAATGGGAAACACTCTGTTCCACCTTATGTGGTAATACAGGAAGTGCTCCACTGTATTTCTAAACTCTATACACCTTCACTAAAATTTGCATGATTTCAGTCCTGAAATTGCCAATCTCTACTGAACAAAAAGTAAACGGTAGCTGTTAACTACTGCTAAAACTACCACTTCATGACATCATAAGGTGGAACAGAGCATTTTGAGCTACAGATTAATAATAAAGGGTTACTCAAACATCTGTGTCTGAAACAAAAGACAACTCCAGGGATGTTTTTGAGGAGGTAACAACATTATAACATGGCTTAAAGCTCACAAGAGTCAAGTTTGTGTAATATAGGACCTTTAAACCTTAATGGTCTCTCTTATCTGAGTACTCACTACCTAAACCTCAGCCCTTGCAGCCAGTCATTAATTAGAACTAGTGCACCCTCTGCAGCTCAGCGTAATTCAGTTGGGATTGTCGTACATTTTTTAAACTAGTAAGAGTGCAGGCCCTACTTTTAATAAAGTACTTATGATGAAGTGTGTGAATGTTACTACTGTCATGATCTTAACCAGACAAAGGTTTACAACTGTATGTGTGTAGGCGGTGCGGCTGGAGAGTGCATGGTCTGACCGAGTGAGATACATGGTTGTTGTGTACACCAGTGGCCGACAGGACACGGAGGAAAACATTTTACTGGGAATCGACTTCACCAACAAAGATTGGTATTGAAATTATGTTATTTCTGTGAATGTTAAAAACCGGACAGAGTTTGATTTATTTTTCTATGTCTGACAGTAAAAGCTGTTCAGTAGGGATGGTTCTACCTTTGTGGAGTGATGCAAAGATTCATCTGGATGGAGATGGGTATGTTTCTCACTATACATTTTTTAAATACAGCTTTTGTTTTGAATGAAAATTACCATTATTTTCCATTCTCTACAGGGGCTTCACAGTGACCACAGCAAATAGGACTCATGTTTTTAAACCTGTGTCCGTGCAAGCCATGTGGTGAGTGAGTTGTGCCACCTGCTGGTACTATGTCGCTTGTGCAAAGTTTGGCATACACCTTTATTAGCCAAAAAACAAGTGACTATTAAACAAATATTTTACATTGTTTGCTTTCCCAAATATCTCCAAATGTAGGTCGGCACTCCAGGTGTTGCACAAAGCGTGCGAGGTGTCACGCCGATTCAACTACTTCCCGGGAGGAATGTCCCTCACCTGGACCGGCTACTATGACAGTTGTATTTCATCGGAACAGAGCTGCATCAACGAGTGGAATGCCATGAAGGACTTGGAGACAACAAGACCGGATTCACCAATCATGTTTGATGACAAGTAAATGCAGCACTGTACTTTATATGCTGCTACCAAATTTTAACTTTAACTATAACAGCTGAGACGCCAACACAATGTCCTATTTCATATGAGACTGTTTCTTTTGGTAGGCCTACACAGAGGGAAAGAACAGAATGTCTTATTAAATCTACACTCAGAAGCATTATGACATGCCAAGATCTGGAGAACGTGACTTGTAAACAGGTGATCATAAACATCTACAGCCCTACACTGGACACTACAATTTGCCAATCTAATAGTGTTATGTTAAATGTGTCTTTCCAATAGATCCGCACAGAGTTGGAGCAGCACATGAACTGTAACCTCAAAGAATATAAAGAGTTTATTGACAATGAGATGCTGCTGATCCTGGGTCAGATGGACAAAGCCACTCTCATCTTTGATCATGTTTACCTGGTAGGAACTGGACTAATGACTTCAGATAATTGATAGTAAAGTAAATTACCTTGTCAGTGTA
>KN485647.1:0-18407 GCA_000787095.1 Periophthalmodon schlosseri | reverse complement strand
TTTAAACCAGGACTAAACCAGGACTAAACCAGGACTAAACCAGGACTAAACCAGGACTAAACCAGGACTAAACCAGATTCAAACCAAGAGCAAGAAGAGAGGGAGAGGGAGGAAAGGGAATGGAGGGATAGAGACAAGAGAGAGGGAGGAGAGAGAAGAAAATGAGAGAGAGAGAGAGAGGGAGAGAAGGGGGGAGGGAGGGAGAAAAGAGAGAAGGGGAGGAGATAATATTTTCTTGATCATCCTCTTCATCTTGATCCATAATCTCTTATCTCCTCTCTTCCTCTCCCTCTGTACTGTTTTTTTTTTTTTTTTTTTTTTCCTGCCCCTTTTCCTCTTTTTTTTTTTTTTTTTTTTTTTTTTTTTTTCCGTGCCCTTTGATTCAGGAACATGTCTCCACCCATCCTGGCTGCTCGCTCACACGCCCAAACGCACCCTCTCCAAATGTTTTGAGTAACATTTCCACAGGTTTAACAGTATTTTTACTTGAGTAACATAATCGTGAAGTATCACACTCTGTTTTATTATTGGTCCATTATTAGATTTAATTAAAATGTTTCAGGACAAAAAATCTGTTTAACCTGCAACTAAAAATAACACTGAGAGCAAAGGGAAAGGATTAGAGAGGAGAGAGAGAGAAAGAGAGAGGGAGAGAAAGAGGGAAGAGAGGGAGAGGAGAGGGAGAGGATAGAGGGAGAGAAAGAAGGGGAGAGGAGAGGGGAGCAGGGACAGAGAGAGAGAAAAAGGAAAGAGAGGGAGATGGAACAAAGAAAGACAGAGAGAAAAGGGGAGAGGGAGAGGGGAGTGAGGAAAAAGAGAGAGAAAGAAGGGGAAGAGAGTATAAGGAGAGGAACACGGGAGTGAGGACAAAGAGAGAGAGAGAAAGGAAAGAGAGGGAGAGGAGAGGGAGAGAGGAGCAAGGAAAGAGGGAGAGAGAGAAACGAAAGAGAGGGAGAGGAGAGGGAGAGAGGGGCGAGGACAAAGAGAGAGAGAGAGAGAAAAAGGAAAGAGAGGGAGAGAGGAGCGAGGAAAGAGGGAGAGAGAGAAAGAAAAGAGGGAGAAGAGAGGGAGAGAGGAGCAAGGACAAAGAGGGAGAAAAGGAGAGAGAGAGGAGAGGGAGAAAGAGAGAAAGGAAAGAGAGGGAGAGGAGAGGGAGAGAGGAGCGAGGAAAGAGGGAGAGAGAGAAGGGGGAGAAGAGTGGGAGTGAGAGGGGGAGGAGAGAGAGAAGGAAAATGAGAAGTAGGGAGAAAAGGGGAGAGTGAGTGGGGGGGTGTAAAGGGGAGAGGGATGGCAGGTGTAGAGAAGAGAGAAAGGGAGTAGAGAGAGAGAAAGATAAGACAAAAAGAGGGGAGAGAGGGGAAAGAGGGAAAAGGGAGGGGGGAAAGGAAAGAGGGAGGCGGGTGAGAAAGGGAGAGAGGACGTTTCTGTGCTGTGGGAGCGGCGCCAAACCTCTAAGAAACAATGGTCCTGCTCCTCATGGGGGGTGGTCCTGAGAGGTGTTTGATAAATCGAGGAAGGACATCATGCAGAGAGAGAGAGAGAGAGAGATAGAGAGAGAAGGAGGGAGACTGAGGGATAGAGGGTGGAGACAGAGAGAGAGAGAAAGAGGGAGAGGGGGCATTTCTGTGCCGTGGGAGTGGTGCCACTGGGAAACTTCTAAGAAACAATGGTCCTGCACCTCATGGATAAAATGAGGAAGGAGATCATGCAGAGGGAGAGAGAGAGGGGGGGGAGCGGGAGAGAGGGAGACAGAGAGACAGAGACAGAGAGGGACACAGGGAGAGAGAGAGATAGAGAGAGGGGGATTGAGGGAGGAAACAGAGAGGGAGAGACAGAGGGAGGGAGAGAGAGAGAGAGACAGAGCGATTGAGGGAGGAGACAGAGAGAGAATGTCAGAGAGGGAGAGAGAGGGGGATTGAGGGAGGAAACAGAAAGGGAGAGACAGAGTGAGAGAGAGAGAGAGAGAGAGTGATTGAGGGAGGAGACAGAGCGAGAGGGAGAGAGAGACAGAGGGATTGAGGGAGAGGGAGAGAGATAGAGGGAGAGAGATAGAGGGAGGAGACAGTGAGGGACTGGGAGAGACAGAGGGATAGAGGGAAAAGACAGAAAGAGAGAGAAGGGGAAGGGCAAGACATCGCCTCACTTTGATTTGATAACTTTTAATTTGAATGCACAGAAATATTTTAAAGTACGTCAAATAATCTCAGTATTTTTGAAAGGAAAGAAGTTGGAAGAAGTCCAAACTTTTAAAACCCTCTCTGCTCCCACTTCTGTCGGTCCGTCCCAAAGTACCTCACAAGTATCTTACCTCCGTCGAGTGCGGAGTGAACGAATAAAGCCACAGTGAGATTTATTTATTTCAGTGATGCGTGCGAAACGAAGGAGCTCATTGGCCGCTCGTCGTTTTGAACAAAAGGACATTTCCCTCACATCAGATTAACAGTTTAATGCTTCGCTCACCGATCCTGCGGAAATTACGCACAATTTTCCCTTTGTTTTTCCTCACAAGCGGCCATATTTGTTTCGATACGGGCGGACCGCGCGTGCTCCTGTCCATCTGAACTCGGGGAGATTCGCCGGACGACCGGGCTCACATCTTAGTAAAGTATTGGAAAAGTGCGTATTGACTGAACTCCCACATCTGCGTCGCGTTTTGGGAATAACTGAAGGAGCAGAGCAGGAGCAGGTCTGACGTCTGTGAAGAGAAACAAAATAAACGCCACAGAGCAGAACGCGATAACAATCTGCAGAGCATTATGACAAATAGAAGAAAATGAGCTCTTAAAGGTGCATTATGTAACTTTTCTGATGGAGGGTCCGCCACCCTCCAAAAACGTCAATAATACCCCCTCTTTAACATTGTTTTGGCTAATTTGGCTAGTTTTTCACGGTATGGCTGTTTTAAAAATTGCACGTACACTAACTTAATTGATCAAAAAAATATTAAATCACCAAAAGTGTCTTAAAACATGAAATAAATTCTACCATGAAAATAAAACTCTAAACTATTTAAGTTTAACATTGTCGTTTTAGCAGAGGGTCGGCGTAAACATAATCGAATCTCATCGTTAGCGTCGTGGGCCGCTAACTGCGGACACATGTTACAGAGTAGGGCCGTGTTAGCGTTGCATTAGCGCGTGGCTAGCTTAAGTTACATCAACATTTTTCACATTCTTCGGTTCATTTTTACACAAAGCTCCATTCACTGTCCGAGCTCCTCGCGGGAAAAACGTCAACTCAATTATGACCAGGTTTAACACAACACAGAGAAAAAGGAATATTGGGGTTAGCTAAAATGTGTCACTGTATAAGTTTAATGCCATACTGTGGGACATTTCAGGCAAAGCAATAGCATCTCCATAGAGACAAGCAGGTAGCAGACCCTCCACCAAAAAGTTACGCCGTACACCTTTAAATGACTGTATAAAGTCAGGTTATTGTTGTTGTAGCTATATGCTAATTATTTTATGCATATTTCATAGACCTCTTTTTTTTAAGAACTCTTTTTTAACAACATAGTACATCTCAGAGTAGTTTTCAGACCCCATACTTTTACTCCTACTTGAGTAATATATTGTAATATATTGTACTGTACTCTTACTTGTTTTGGTTCCTGTTGCCATTGTGAGTAAGTCACAAGTGACAAAAGTTTTATGTCGACGATATGAAATGATTTGAACATGTGTGTTTCTTGCAGCTCCTTCAGATATGATTTTGAAGTTTTATGTCGACGATATGAAATGATTTGAACATGTGTGTTTCTTGCAGCTCCTTCAGATATGATTTTGTTTTGCTCATTTTTGTGTCTGTTCTTTGAAAATACCAGATTTTGTGCATTATTTAATGTTTTGTCCTTCAAATTACCCTCTGTCACCCATAGCGAGGTTAGCAGTTGTATGGACAAATTTTGAGCCATATTTGATTTAATTCTGACCACAAGTATCATAGCAACCAAAGAGCCAATCCAGAGCGAGGCTGTTGAAGGGCCCCTTCCTGCCCACACGCACCGCTGGCCACAAGTATCATAGCAACCAAAGAGCCAATCCAGAGCGAGGCTGTTGAAGGGCCCCTTCCTGCCCACACCGCACCGCTGGTTTAGCAGGAAGTGAGTGCTTAGCAACGCTGTCAATCAAACCTGTTGCTAACGCTAGCGGGAGCGACCTCGGGGAAAGAAGGCGCCTGATTTGTCTGTTATTAATGTTCACATCTTGATTTACAGACACAATAGTGAAATAAAAACCCCAGGATCATGTAGAGTGGGTTAATACGAACATTTAAGACCAAAATGACGAGTCTGACAGCAGCGGTTACAGCGAGAGGGACGAGAGTTTTTCAATAGAAAGTGAATTGGAGCCAGAGTCGATGGAGCCGGAAATGCGTCTATGCTCACTTCCTAATTGGAACGAGGCGGCTAGTGGGTTAGCTACGTCCGTTTATATGTACAGTCTATGGTCCAGACAGTTACTCTGTAAGTTACTCTTAGTAGTAGTTTCCCAAATACTTTTCTACAAACTTGTAATATCTTGGACCACTACTTTGTACTTCTACTTGAGGATTATTATTTTGAAGCAACGTTACTCTTACTTGACAATTTGGCTCCTTGTTGATACTGGAGTTATTGTTAAATACAGTATTCCATTGATCGAAGCGGAAAAAAGCAGGAATCCAACCACTAACCATCCTATATAATTTAAAAATGAAATAATGCAGAGGCCAAATTGCTCTAAAAACGTCGCGTGTTTCAAACTGGACGCAGCCCAAACCACAGCGATAGAGTCCTGATGCGTCGGACCACCAGAGTTTAAAGTGCGTCTTCATCTGAGGTGGGGTTAAAGAGCGTCCCCCGGAGAGCAGAGTTTTTTGGCTAAACTTCTGCTCGCGTCCAAAACTGTGGACAATTACAGCTAATGATGGTAAATCCCGCTACGTCCCGGCCGTTATTCAGATCTTTGGTTTGAATTTCACAAGGTTATTTAAAACACGTTTATTTTATTAATGGTTTCCTCGTGCGAAAGAGAAGTGTGTGAGGTAAAGTTACGCAATGGGGTCTCAAAGCGGCACATGTGAGTGATTATAGGTCCTGTTTTGAAGAGGAAATGATTTCATATCGCTAACAAGAACAGTTAGTGTACGAGCATCTCAGTTCCGTCCATTTGCAGTTAAAGTAACATTTCTAGTGGAGGGTCTGCTATTGCTTTGGCTGGAATTTTCCACAGTATGGCATTAAGCTTGTATCTTCACGGAGATAAGGAACGAAGTAGACACAAATCCAATTCATTAATTACAAAGCGCCGCGTGCTGTCGGCCCCTCCTGTGGATGGCTGCAGGTCAGTCTAGCGAGAAGTACATTTTTTTTCTTCCATTTGTGCCAAAATCTCTACGTAACACTGCCGTATTTTGTCTGCGTGATCCCTCAGTCGTCCAGGTCTGATCCATAGCAAAAGCCAAAAGTAAAATCTGTCAACTGGACAAAAAGTTGTGGGAGTGAAGAACTGAAGAGCAGCGAAACATCTTCGCAACTTTCCTACAACTTTTTGTCCAGTTGACAGATTTTATTTTGGCTTTTACTACTATCGAATCTTACGTGTTTGTCCAGTTGACAGATTTTACTTTTGGCTTTTACTACTGTCGAATCTTACGTGCATCACTGAAAAGAAGTCGGTGCAGAGCGGTGGCCGTGCACCGGGAACGGCGAAAAACGAGATCGGAGCAACGACGTTATGACTACAGGAGAAGAAAGTTTAGTCCAAATACAACTTCAGAGGGTAAATGAGAGGGAAACCAGCTATGACACGGTTAAAAGCTCTGAAAAGTTGTTTTTACGGAAGAGTACGTAAATGGCAAAGGGTCACATTTTTATACGGCGCTTTTCCACCTTCGAGACACTCAAAGCGCTTTACATCAAGGAGCCACTCGCTCATTCACACACACATTCAAGAGTCAGACACTGGGAGCTGGAATAGCACCGCCAACCCGTGGGTCAGAGGATGTGACACTACATTTGTACCTAATAAAACTGGCTCTAAAGGTCTGTATTCACACGTTCTAAACATTTCACAGTTTGAATTAAGATTTATGTTTCATTCCAGTGGGATAAAAATGTTTTGCAGACCACAGCCAACTAACTGCACTCTGCACGGCGGAGCTGGCAACACGAAATCTGAGAGTCCTCCTGGCGCTTGGCTGGAGGTTGCGGGTTCGATGCCAGCGCTGCTCAGCTCCAGTGTAAACACGCGTACGATGATTGAGAGGCCGCGCAGACGTTTGTGTCAGGATGAAAAATTACAGCCATTTTTCGAGCATTTATGAAAATATCACTGTTGGTTATAATTGTGTTTCTGTGTTTGTGTGACTTTGGGTTCAGATTTTTTTTTTTTTAAGTTTTTATAATTTCGCAGACGACGCACATTAGCAGCCGCACTTTTTTTCAATCTGTCCCCGGACGAATGAACCCAATGGAGGCCAGCAGTTGTAACCGGGTGCCATATTTGGAAATCCAGCCAATCAGGAGCGAGGTTGTTGAAGGTCCTCGCTCCCCTCCCGTACCAATCGATATCTGTCAATCAAACCTGTTGCTAACACTAGTGGGAACGACCTTGGGTAAAGAAGGCACCTGATTGGTCTGTTATTAATGTTCATATCTTGATTTAGGAGCAAAATAGTTAAATAAAAACAGAAAGTGAATCGTGAATCGAGTCGATGGAGCCGAATCGCGCTCGCGCTCACTTCCTATTTGTAACGTGGCGGCTAGCGGGTTAGCGTTGTCGTTTATAGTCTATGCGATAAAGTTACTCAAGTCTACCCGCTTTGTCAGACTAATTATGAACTCATACTATTTGCACTGGTGTTGAAGTCTTGAATTATTATACTTGTGATGTGCTGTTGTCGTCTCAGCTGGAGTTAAGTGAAATACAGACCACATTTTTATTCGCTCAGAATTCAAACAATATGGCCGCCAGACGTCCCATTAAAAACCACAAGCATAAATCTAGTTTTGTAAAGTGTGCCAAAGGTCCATTTAATATCAGTACATTCAAAAGGTTTGACATTGAGCTGAAGGACAGATAAGAATTTGGAAAGTTAAAGATTTTTACCGTCTTACAAACGTGAAAAACAGAGTTGGTTCATTTTAAACAGTTTGCAGCGATCCAAAGTTACTCCTCACTCACCTTATGCGTTCAGAGCGTCCTAATTATTCACAGCGATGAGTTTATAAGCGCTTTTCACAACTCTCAGAGACCAGAGCGGAGTTTTGCCGTCACAGTAAAGCAAACAACAACTAGCATGCTAACTGTTCACTTCGTGTTTCTCTGACAATAAAACGCTTTGTGATTAGATGCAAACAGTTCACAGCGGACTTATTTTGACCTCAAGAGCCGCTTCTGTACTGTGGCAAGACACATTTTGCTCAAATACATGGGAATAAATTGGTACAGGGAATTTAACATCTTCATTTGAAAGTTGATTGTACATGACGTGAACCCAGCAGGCCACTGTAGAAGGACATGCTGTAATAATAAGACAATAAAATATTATACTTCTGCCTCTTGTCCTATAAAAATATGTTTTTGATCTGAACGTTGAAGATAATTCGAAAGCAGCGGGAGGTCCAGACTGTCGACTTCACAGGGAGGAACGAAGAACTGCACCGATTCACTCGAGTATAAATGTAGGATAAGAAAAAAAAGTAAAACAGGTCTAAGGACCAAACCAGGACTAAACCAGGTCTAAAACAGTACGAAACCAGGATTAAACCAAGTCTAAACCAGGACTAAAACAGGACAAAAGCAGCACTAAAACAGGACTAAAACAAGACTAAACCAGAACTAAAATGGGTCTAAACCAAGACTAAACCAAGACTAAACCAAGACTAAACCAAGACTAAACCAAGACTAAACCAAGACTAAACCAAGACTAAACCAAGACTAAACCAAGACTAAACCAAGACTAAACCAAGACTAAACCAAGACTAAACCAAGACTAAACCAAGACTAAACCAGGACTAAACCAGGACTAAACCAGGACTAAACCAGGACTAAACCAGGACTAAACCAGGACCAAAAGAAGTCGAAACCTAGACTAAAACAGGACCAAACCAGGACTAAACCAGGACTGAGTCTGGACTAAACCAGGTCTAAAACAGGACAAAAACAGCATGAAAACAGGACTAAAACGGGCCTAAACCAGGACTAAACCAGGACTAAACCAGGACTAAACCAGGGCTAAACCAGGGCTAAACCAGGGCTAAACCAGGGCTAAACCAGGGCTAAACCAGGGCTAAACCAGGACTAAACCAGGGCTAAACCAGGGCTAAAACAGGATTAAAATGGGTCTCCACCGAGACTAAACCAGGACTAAATCAGGTCTAAACTAGTTCTAAAAGAGGCCTAAACCAAGACTAAATCATGTTTAAACCAGGACTAAATCAGGTCTAAACTAGTTCTAAAAGAGGCCTAAACCAAGACTAAATCAGGTTTAAACTAGGACTAAAATCGGCCTAAACCAGGACAAAACCAGGTCTCTAAAGTTGAGTAGATTTATACTTGGTTGGATCTGTGTGTGTGTATTTAAGTGAACTTCTATACGACTGGATGTGGGTCTTATCTGTCCCCATGGACGATTTAATGGACGTCTCAGTTTAGTTTGGAGTGCCAATGACAACAGGCTCAAGACGCGTTCGTGTGCACCTCGTAAAACGCAGATAATGGACAGTAAAGTACAAATAATAAATAATAATGTCTTTTACAAGAGTCCCTGAAGGTACCGTGAGGAGGGAGAGTACTCCAGATATTTGAAAGTCCAAATGATGCAATGTTTGCCTGGGATCCAGAATACACATATCTCCAAAACTTTCTGAAGACGTCAGTGAATCGCCCGAGTTCAGATGGGCGTGATCGACAGGTGGATTAGCCAATCAGGGACACGTATGGGCCGTCCGTATCAAAACAAATATGGCTGTTTACGAGGAAAAACATGAAAGGAAAAAAACATCACAGGGGACTGAAAAACATGGCGGATTTTTGCAGAATCAACTCTGTTAATCTGAGGCGAGAGAAATGTTCATTTGTTCAAACTGATGGGTGACCAATGAGCTCCTTCGTTTCACATGCGTCACTGAAATAAACTGATCTGATTGGACGATCGTGTTTGGTTCTGGCTCGAGGTGCGATGGAGGAGCGGTGACCAGACTGATCCCTCTGTATAAAAAATACAGAGCGATATGGGCGACAGTAGCTCAGTTGGTACGGTGTTCGTCCACTGATCCGAAGGTTGGTGGTTCGAATCCCACTCTCGATGTAAATATTATTGGTAGAGCGGTCAGATCCAGTGACACACAGGTGCAAGTCCAGCTCCCCTTGATGTAAAGCGCTTTGAATACCTCGAAAGTGGAAAAGTGCTATAAAAAATTTAAAAAAAAAAGATCGTGTGACCATTGAGATATCAGTCTGGACTTGCCAGGCAAATGCAATGCAAAAATATGGTTCCAATATGGTAGTCAAGTCATGTCACTTCAAAATAATGTGTTAGAAGAACAGAGAGTAAAAAGAGTGAAGAGTAAACATGTATTTGGGGAATCTACTTCTCACGTAAGAACTGTTTGGACGTAACAAAACTGATTTACAATTCAAAGTGAATGTGATTTTCAAAGGATAGACCCAAAAATGAGAAAAACTATTATATCAGAAGGAGCGACGCTAGAAACATAAATGTTAAAACCATTTCATATTGTCATAACATAAAGCTTTTGTCATTTGTCGACTTACTCACACCGGGAAGACGAAACAAAACTTTTACTGTACTGAGATTAGAGCACCGTTACGCTGTACAATATATTACTCCGCAGAAATCCTTCTTGTCCTTGCATTAATGTGGGAATCCTTCAGGAACAGTCCATTTAAAGTCCCTAGGCGCTCATTTCGCTCTGTAACTCCGTGTAACCACGACTCGGATCCGTGCGCAGGGCCTGGGAGCCATTTTGGATCTGACGGCTCCTCAGTCGCACCTGGGCACATGCTGTTTGTGTCAGATAAAGCGCTTATTCAAACACGCGCCTCTTCTAAGAGCGGAGGTTTATGAAATAACTCAGGATAGATTCTGTAATGAGACACAAACGCTGAGAAAAACGCTAGAAAAAAAGAAAAAATTGGAGTAAAAATGAAAGCTGCACAATTAACTTTTCTGGTGGAGGGTTTACCTACAGTTTGTGAGTAATTATTGCATCGTCTGGAATATAAAGGTAACTTTGAATCAAGAGGTAACTTAAAGAGGGGGTTTAACACTTCTAGGGGGTATTTATTGCTAACACATAACATAACCCACCCCTTACTCTTTGCGCTAAGTCACTCCCCCTTCAGAGCACTATCACAACACAATCAGCGCGCATCCCGCTAATGAAACTACTGCACATCGCACCAGGTTTGTGAAGTTTTAGTGTATTGTTTTGCTTCATGCTTTTGTATATTATGAAAAATTGCTGTGCGGGAGCTTGGGTTGACGTAGGTTTGTGGGCGGAGCCTCGCACAGAATCTTACAGCTAACCGCCAGGAGGGTTTGAATAGCGTCCAGGAGAGATCACAAGATGACTGCAACATGGATCTAAAACCACCTCAGGCATGTTTTTGATGAGGCTGTAACATTATAACACGGTAGAAAGCGCCAAAACGCGATTTTACATAATACCTGGATCAAAAACACATCTTTTTAACACACAGTCGGAGCCAAAGAGAAACACTCGGGAAACACTTGGACGGAGTTCCAGAGTTTTCACATAAAGTCCCACAGTTCCTCTTGTGTGTGCTGCGGTGAAGTGTGTGTCCGGCGTTAGCATTAGCGCCCGCAGACGCACAAATCATCCAAGCACAGACGCTAGCACACACTCACATCCACTCATTTATAAAGCCTGTCCGCCTCCCCCGGGATCCCAGTGCCTTCTGGGAGATTTTACAAGGAGGGGAGAGGAGGAAAGGAATTGTACTGTTAATTTATTTGACCATATTACTTTTTTTTTACTGTTTCTAGAGTAATGTTTTCATTGAACTGAAAAGTTGAAAAGTTGAAATTTATAAAAAGATTTAGACACATTTTATAAACTCTTTCTCCCCTCTATACTACTTATATTTTGGCTGCTAGTACTTGTAGTAATGCTGCTCCAACTTGTACTACTACTATTATTATAGTACTACTACTACAAGAGCAACTACTACTTCCATATTATAGCTGCTGCTACTCCTACTCCTACTACTCCTACTCCTACTACTACTACTACTACTACTACTACTACTACTGCTACTGCTACTGTTATTCCCACTACTATAGCTGCGCTGCTACTAGGTGCCACCACCAATAACAGCGAAATGGTGGAGGGTTTATTAACAATATTATTTTTCACAGTTGCCAGGGTCCCTTCCCTTTTTAGGCCAAGTCCTCTGCTAATATAGTGTTCAGAGTAATTCGTCTTACTTAAAATGTGCCTTCTTAAGTTATTACAATTACAACTCTCCTGTGATTTTCATTATCTTGGCATTTGCTACATTGCACGTCAGTGTATATTCCAACCAAATATATAAACACATACTTTTTTGATACCAGATTGACAACAGTTTTGTTCTCTTACCAATTTCCTCCTCCTCCTGCTGCTGCTACTACTACTACTACTACTACTACTACTACTATAGCTACTACTATAGCTGCTACTACTACTGCTACTAGTCTAAAAGTGAGTAAAGCTTTCACTGGGAAAGTACTCATTTATTTCACTTTAATATAAGATTTTTTTTTCTTTGTAAATACCAGAATTTCCACATTAAACCTGTTGAACCTGATAATTTCTATCAGTGACTAGACCCAAGAACTCACTGTGTTTCAGATTCATCCACATAAACAGAGTAAACTAAACCCAAGTCAACTAAACCCAAGTCAACTAAACCCAAGTAAACTAAACCCAAGCCAAAGCCAGTGCTACTGTGATGAATATGTTCAGTGTCAGAGAGTCACGGCCACAGGCTGAAGAACGAGCTGATAACAAACTCCTCCATCTTTACCTCACACCTGGATCTGTTTGTTCTCCAAATACAGAGATACAGCAGATCAAGGTAAACCGGGACTAAACCAGGACTAAACCGGGACTAAACCAGGACTAAACCGGGACTAAACCAGGACTAAACCGGGACTAAACCAGGACTAAACCGGGACTAAACCAGGACTAAACCGGGACTAAACCAGGACTAAACCGGGACTAAACCAGGACTAAACCGGGACTAAACCAGGACTAAACTGGGACTAAAACAGGACTAAAACAGATCTAAACCAGGACTAAATCAGGACTAAATCGGGACTAAACCGGGACTAAAACAGGACTAAAACGGGACTAAAACGGGAATAAAACAGGAATAAAGCAGGACTAAAACAGGACTAAAACAGGGACTAAACAGGGACTAAACCGGGACTAAACCGGGACTAAACTGGGACTAAACCGGGACTAAAACAGGTCTAAACCAGGACTAAAACAGCACAAAACCAGGTCTAAAATGACTAAACCAGACTAAAACAGGTCTAAACCATGACTGAATCAGGTCTAAACCAGGACTAAAACCAGGTCTAAACCACGACACCTGGATCTGTTTGTTCTCCAAATACAGACATATATAAGGTCAAGGCCAAAGGCTGGGCCCAAATGTGATTTTCTCCCTGTTGTCTGTCAACACCCATCACATGTCACTGAACCAGGTGACAGTCTGCATTTTGTGATCGGGTCAGTTCAAGTAGAGCATCACTCACCACATGGATCACACTACAGTGACATGATTATTTCCAAAAGGTCTGTTTGGAGCTTTGTTTATCCGTAGAGATCATATCGACTTGTCAAAGCCTAATCTCATCTGATCTCAGAAGCTGAGCAGGGCTGGGTCTGGTTAGTACTTGGATGGGAGACACTGCGAATATCAAGCGCCACAGTGAGGCGCCACTGGCAAAACTGTTGTTGTGTCCTTAGGCAAGACATGTTGACTACCACACACACACACACACACACACACACACACACACACACACACACACACACACCACATTCATACAGGCGACAGCAGCTTAGTTGGCAGAGTGTTTGTTCACTGATCCGAAGGTTGGTGGTCCAAATCCCGCTCTCAACATGAGCATGATTGGTTGAGCGGTCAGATCCACTGACCCACAGGTTGGCGGTGTGACTCTAGCTCCCACAGATGAATACTGTTGTTGTGTCCTTGGGCGAGACACTTCACCCACCTTGCCCCCAGTGTCTTTGTACACTGGTGTATGAATAGGTGAGTGGTTCTTTGATGTAAAGTGCTTTGATTGCCTTGAAGGTGGAAAAGTCATCATCATCATCATCATCATCATAATCATCATCTTTATCCGGGGCTGGGTCGTGGAAGTAGCAGTCTGAGCAGGGTGGCTCAAACTTCCCTTTCCACACACACCTCTTCCAGCTCTTCCGGGGGAATCCCGAGGCGTTCCCAGATCAGCCCAGTGACACAGTCCCTCCAGCGTGTCCTGGGTCTTCCCCGGGGCCTCCTCCCAGTGGGACATGCCCCGAACACCTTCTCAGGGAGGCGTCCAGGGGGCATCCAGAACAGATGCCCGAGCCACCAGCTGGCTGCTCTCGATGTGGAGGAGCAGTGGCTCTGCTCTGAGCTCCTCCCGTGTGACCGAGCTCCTCACCCTATCTCTAAGGGAGCGTCCAGCCACCCTGTGGAGGAAACCCATTTCTTGTCCTTTCAGTCATTACCAAAAGCTCATGACCATAGGTGAGGGTAGGAATGTAGATTGACCGGTAAATTCAACTCAGCTCCTTCTTCACCACAACAGACCGATACAGCAACCGCATCACTGCAGACGCTGCACCGATCCACCTGTCAATCTCACGCTCCATCCTTCCCTCACTCATGAACGAGACCCAGAGATACTTGAACACTTGAGGCAGGGACTCTCCACCAAGAAAGGGCAAGCCACCTTTTTCCGGTCAGAACCCGTGGCCTCGGCTTGGAGGAGCTGATTTTCATCCCAACCACACTCGGCTGCAAACCACCCCAGTGCATGTTGAAGGTCCTGGTTCAATGAAGCCATCAGGCCAACCTCATCTGCAAACAGCAGAAATGAAATCTGCAGGTCCTGGCTCGATGAAGCCATCAGGACAACATCATCTGCAAACAGCAGAGATGAGCTCCTGCGGTTCCCAAACCGGACCCCCTCCGGCCCCTGACTGAGCCTAGAAATTCTGTCCATACAAACAATGAACAGAACCAGTGACAAAGTGCAGCCCTGGAGGAGTCCAACATGCACCGGGAACAGGTCTGACTTACTGCCGCAATGCAAGGTGGAAAAGTGCTATATAAAAATGTGGAGGGGCTGCAGCTGCAGAATAATCCACTGTAAAGCCTTTAGAAAGGCACTATATAAACCAGTTCGCCACATGCTGGTTTCCATGGAGATGTTATTGGAATGTTCCACAGTATATTAAATCGAGGCAAGTGACAGCACCAGGTCAAATATTGCTTTGGTAATAAAAGCACCTGTAATACAGTCAAGATAGAGCAGTTTAATGCCCATGTCCATGGAGATAAGGAACAGAAAGAGGTACTGCGCCTTTAGATACCTACAAACAAGACAACAAGAAATGATGAGCAAGAAGCAGAAAAAAACAGATCAACTCTTTCATTTCAAAACATTTTATTACAAAGTTTAGGTGCTCACAGAATCAAGACATCCAAACAACACTTTATCAACACAGACTGGATAGAAAGGTTAGCTGTGAAAAAATGAAGACAAACTACTACAACTTCTACTACTACTGCTACTGCTACTGCTACTGCTACTGCTACTACTGCTACTACTACTACTACTACTACTACTACTACTACTACTACTACTACTACTGCTATGGTTTGAGGGAAAAATATGAAACAATAAATTAGTTATAAATTGCAAATAGTAATGGATTTCAAAATGTCAGAAAATTATATATGAAGTTGTAAAAATACATATACAATTTTCTTTGAACCTATACAGAAATACTAATATTACTAAATACTGCTGCAGGCCCGTGACCTACATATACTAAACTTGTCAATAAATTAGTGTCACGATACTAAAATTTCAAATTGGATTTCGATACTCGATACCGATTCTGATACCACGATGACAATAAAAACTCTCTATATTTAGACAGTAGAATGTGATTTTCAGCATTAAATGGCAGTACTTTCTTGTATATTCCCATATACTTTTGACAACCCTACAATAAATTAACATTTCTGTCTTTTCCTTTTAATATATTTTAAGTTTCACACAGTATTGGCTTCAGTTTTTCACAGCGTCGTCTCCGTGCACAGCCTGTGTTCACACTCTGCTCATTGCATTAGTGGTAATTCGATTTAACTAAAACAAAACGGTTCTGTACATTGTGGCTGAATAAAGCGTCTATTTTCATTTGTTGCGTAAAAGACCCTGACTATTTTACTCCAAACTATTTAAAGTCGCACTCTGTAACTTTTAAGCCTGACTAGATGTCGTTGCTTTGCCCGGAGTGTCCCGCAGTATGGCATTAAACGTGTCTGTCTTCACGGAGACGAGCGGATGACGCCACAAGGCCAAGTTGCAGGTCAGATCTGTGGAGAGGCGATCCTGCCCTACGAGCAATAAAAACACCTGTAACTGAATAAATGCAAGGTGAATTTTAAAGTTAATGCCGTACTGTGTAACATTGCGGGCAAAGCAATTGCATCTCCATGGAGACAAGCACGTGGCGGACCATCCTCCAGAAAAGTTACATAGTGTACCTTTAAAGCGGTGCTGGGCTTGTTTTTTTTTTTTTTTTTTTTTTTTTTTTTTTAGATTATCCACTTGAGTCAATTAAAAAAACAACAAAAAAAAACAAAACAAAACATAATTCACTTTCAATACAAAAAAATCCCAAACTTTCAAGGTACCATCAGCCTCAATTTCTCAAGCACCAAAATAGCAAATAATGTACAAATCCAAATTTAAAACAGAAATTTAGTGGTTTTATATATATATAAAAAAAAAAAAAAAAAAAATCTAATTTTTTTTTTAACATTTTATTTAATATTTTTCTGTGCAGTATTGCGATTCGATTTGCAATATATGTTTAAATGTATAGGCTTTGTTTTTTGAGATCTAAACTACAGGTACAACAAGATGTTTCAATAAAGAGGATATTTATTCTTTGGAGATCTAAATGATCAGCTTTAGCGCTAGAGCCGTAAATCCAGAGTCTGTCGCTTTGTTGTGTTAGCGTCCTGGTGTGTTAGCGGGTTAGCGGGTTAGCGTGAGTAATGGTGATTTAAACAGAACGTGGCTTCACAGGTTTAACCGGAAAAACAGACATATTTAAACTAAACAAAAGTGTGTCAGACGGAGGAGGAGGAGGAGGCAGGTCGGATCAGCTCATTTATAAGGCTGCACTGATATGAAACTAGCGCCAGTATTGAACATTTTGGCGGATACCGGCTTCCGTTTTGGTCTACAAACTGGTGTAATAAGACACTTCGCTGTCTAATGTTGGCCCAAAACATATCATGATCTTAAACTTTTATTTTACAAAGCTGTTCTCTAGTTACAAAACACATTTCGATCATTTTTCGATCATTCTGTTTGTGTTTAAAGAAAATAAATTACACTTTCAGTCTCTGCCCTGGTATCGGTTGATATCGGGTATCGGCAGATACTTAAAGCCAAAGTATCGTCTCGGTATCGGAACTGAAAAACCTGGATTGGTGGATTAAACGAGTGAGAGGCAGTACTGCGTTTCGGGGTAACTTCAGGGTAGTTTTATCATCTAAAAAGGTAAAAGGGTTAGATTTTACGTTCTATTTTTCGCATTGTTTTTGTAGAATAAATAAATGTACGGTAAGTTAAAGATGCACTATGTAACATTTCTGGTCTGGAATCTGCTCTTCTTGATGGAGATGCTTCAAGAGGGGGTATTACACTTCTATGGGGTGTTAACTGTAGTAACACGTAACATATTTAAATCACCGTGTTACTTTTTATCGTTTCGAAAATACTATATTCGCCAAAAACAACGTATAAACATTTCAAATAAGTTTGTTCCGCTTTCGACTTTACAACACGGTGGAAAGCTCCAAAAAGTCAACAGTGTGGCATTAAACTGAACTAAACAGATGACACCACAGGGCCAAGTATTTTTTGAGTAATAAAAACTGCAAGTGAAATAAGTTTAATGCCATATTGCGGAACATTCAAAGCCATAACACCGCCACACACCCGAAAAGTTACACAGGGAATGAATGCAACCTACTGAACAACCTGGAGATGACCACGCCCGCTCTCCTCCTCTCCTCCCTCTCTCCCTCGTTTCCCGCTCCTCCGTGTTTTTACAAAATCAGCGACAAAAACACAATCCGTTCTTTAAATCCACATCTTAAGTCGTTTTTTTTTACAAAGCGTCCGAGTGGTCACAGTCAATGAGATCAAATACATATTAATTATTAGAACGTTTTTGTACAGCACGACATGGCACGAGTTCTATTCCACATTTTGGTTTTTTTGCTTTGGTTTGATCGCTCCTCGCGTTTTTCACAAGTTCACTATCGTCCATACATTCCTAAGTCTGAAATACTCAAAAGTTCCATTTCAATTCACTCTAAAAGGCAGCTGTGGTGAAGAAACGGCGGAAAATCATGACGAATTTTGGATTTGTGAACCTGGAATTCTCCAAAAGTCCAAAAGAGGAATTCCTTCGATAGAAATGAGAAAAATGATCAGAGTCTTCTCCAGGTAATTGCACGTAATTGATGGATTTTGGTTAAAATTTAAAAAGTTAAAAGGAATTAAAACGCAAATCCGCTTTAAAACTGTTCAGTGTTGTCCTCCTTTAGAAAGTCTTACAAAAACGTCTTTCGAAAACATCGGTCCAGCCAATATCGCAAAAAAATTTCTAGAAAAAGTTCCAAAATCACAACTGTATTTCCAATTTGGTAGTTTGTAAATCCATAATTATTCCCGGATTGTTTTAGAGGTCCAATCGGAAAGCGCCAAAGTAGCTGGAGGAGTCGTCGGCGTTGACCATATTCGGCGAGGACACGGACACGAACAGCTCGTCTCCGGCTCTGAGCTCGAACAGCCCCCCCTGATAGACCGAGTGCAGAGCGTACTCAGCGTCAGGGGCCCAGCACTTAGTCCCGACGCCTTTCAGCAGCTGAGGAAAGAGACAAGAGAGACGACAAGTTTAATGCCAACCTGTGGAACATTCCAGGCAAAGCAATAACATCTCCATGGAGACAAGCAGATGACGAACCCCTCACCTAAGAAGTTACGTACAACACCTTTAAGTATGGTTAAGG
Source organism: Periophthalmodon schlosseri (assembly GCA_000787095.1). Lineage (NCBI taxonomy): Eukaryota > Metazoa > Chordata > Actinopteri > Gobiiformes > Gobiidae > Periophthalmodon > Periophthalmodon schlosseri. The sequence continues at coordinate 48 of KN485647.1, read as the reverse complement.
AACACTGCTGTAGTGTCCCCTTAGGGAAATGTGTCCTCTGCGTTTGAC
>KN485646.1:7291-31889 GCA_000787095.1 Periophthalmodon schlosseri | reverse complement strand
TCCTGTGGCAAGTGCAAATGCATTATGAGATGTTCTTCAACTCTTCACAGGTAGAACACTAACACACTCATACTCTGAGACTGAACATACTTAATTACTGCATAATACACATTTTAATCACAATGAAAGTAAATATTTGTCATGTGCGTATCTTTGAGACAACTTGTTTTCTGGCCATACTACCCAATGGCTTAGGTTTTTGGTTTTTGGTTTTTTACTGTACATTTTACTTTGTTGCAAATTAATGCTTTTGAATTTGTTTATTGTTTTAAGGCAACAATGAGTGCCTAAATAGAAAATAAAATGCATTAGGTGCATGCCAATAACAAAACCATCATATTCAACTATCATAATTAAAAACTGATGTTAGTATTTGGGCAAACTAATTACTTACTTACTGTTTCTTTAGGGGTTCTTTGTCGCATTCATCTATTGTTTTTGTAATGGTGAGGTACGTGTATTACAGATTAGCTTGATAGCCAAGTTAAATAGTCATTTCTCATCAAATGCTCCCTGCCCATAGGTACAGGCTGAGGTGAAGAAGGCCTGGCTGCGCCGTAGTCTAGCTCTGGATCTCAAACAGAAAGCCCGGATAACCAGCAGCGGGGGCAGCTGTTATTATGGGGGCATGATGTCCCACACCACCACTCACAGTATCTCCGCCACCCACTCGAGGGCTCTCTCCTTCACTGTGGGTGCAATGAGTACAGGATGTGTTATGACCAACAATGATAGTGGCCAACCACAAAGTCCCGCCTCCATCTGTCCACAAAACAGTCTACCCGGGTTTATCCCGAGTGACTCAGAAATCAGCCAATCAAAGTCAGCAATTTTTGCCAGAAATGTCCAAAGTGGAGAGAAAAGGCTTCTATCACAGACACAAGAAGAAGACCAAGACAGTTTCTCATCTTTGAAAGAAATTGAAACCATGTTATAAGTTATAAGTCTGAAATAATTCATGCATTTGCAGAATAGCCTGACTGAAATGAAGACTAGTCTGTAAAAACTACAATTAGTTCATTCTTATAGGTCATGAGAGTCATGTTTTTTCCCACTTATGTCTTTCTAATGTCCAAGACAAAATAGACACCAAAACCAAAATTTACATGATATTTCTAGGATGTACAGAAGTAGAAATAGAATATAAGCTATGCCCTACATCTTCTCACAATCTTAGAAACTATAGGCTTGAAGCAGGAGATTGGCCAACCAGAACCGTGACTAATATGTCTAGACTACATGTGCGGAAATGTTTAGTTTAAAAAGACAGAAGCTAAATGTAGCAAATATCTGTGCCAATAGCATTTGAAACCCTCCTCTGCCCTGAGCGTCCTCACAACCACATCCAGAATTTCACACTGTGCTCCCAGGCCCAAAGGTGTCTGTGGCCTATGACTGACAGACCAACAACACTGCTCCCAATCTTCTCCAGAGAAACACATGGATCTGTACTTATGATGTAAGGGATTTAGTGCATTCACTGTAATTACCATAATAAAGATCAAAAGAATGTGTGTAGCCCTGTCTTTCTTGACATCTAAAACACTTACATTTAGCTAATCACATATTGTGATTAGAAAATGCAGAAAAGCACAGAGACTATTACAACTGCCATGGCACCAAGACAAAAAGTACAACCCCCAACCACCTGTCTATTAAATAACATTTTGAACACTGTGATGGTAAAGCATGACGCTGTAGGCTGCTGCACAGACTTTAAAGGGTGTGATACTGAGAAAGGTGTAAAGATTGGTTGATGATGATAGGGCCTACATCAGGATGACTAGACCAAGCCTACTCCTTACTGTAAAGACTGATGGTTATAGCCTATTGATATAGCCAATATGGTGCTGCCTACTTCACCATATGCCAACTAATAGGCCGAATTACTCATATGATTTTATTTTTCATCTTCTCACTACGTCATACTCAGCCGCCAGCTGATCCTGTGACGTAATAGCGTAGTCAAAAAGAGGCGGAGAAACAACGCTGGATGAGAGGTTTGGATCATTGGATCACCGTACCCTCTAATGCTGCATGTCGCTCTAATTTAGCCATTCGAAGTAAACAGGCTACAAAGCAAAACAGTGTGTTGGTAGGCTACACAGGTCTATATAATATTTAAAGGAGAGTGAATACAGCAATAGAGCAGTGAGAGCGCGGGCAGTCAGGCTCTCATGCGGGCTGGAGCATCTCTGTCGTAGCTTCCAGCAGTGAGGAGAAGCGCGGCCGACAGGGAGGGGTCCGCTCAGCTGGCTGGTCCTGGATGAAGCCCGGGTCTGGACGGGCAGATATGGCCGCGGGAGACGCTTCTGCGAAGGCGGCTGCTCGACACTTGGCTGTGGAGAGGAGAAACCTGCTTACAGTGTGCAGGTCAGCTCACTCATTCAAAAGGACACTTTAACTGTTCGGTTGCTTGTATTCCTCTGACAGCTCATTACAAATTACGTGTGTTAACTGTGTTAGCTAAACCTTGAACATGATCAGTCTGAGGTTAGCCTTTATATGAATTAAACTAACCTCAGTGTCTCCACACAGTTTGCCACTTTAGCCGTGTCATCTTTGTCAGCTCGATGTATTTTTCCTCCGCTGATGGCGTGGTTGCTATGGCGACAACCTTCTTGGGGCAGGGACAGGCTGGCACCCAAGGGACCCAGATACGAGGCTGCAAAGACTTGTACATCAGTGCAAAGTCCAATTAGCCCTATGGGGGTGGGTTAAGTGAAAAGAGTTCTGTTCTTTGGCGCAGCTGAGACACGTTTTAGACAATGCTAACTTAACATGAGAAGGCATTACCTTGACCTAGGCCTGTATGGCTTGAGTCAGGACAAATAGACTAGATCAACTGCAGTAGTAGGAAATACAGAATCTGTTATATTTGTTTACCTTTTACATTAGGTTTAGCTCAGAATGTATTGTGCTCCTTCTATTTGATTTTGTTTTAGTCTTAGAGATTTCAAGGTGAGTACAGTGATGAACCTATCTGGGTCATACCATGGTCTGTGGACCAGTGTACAGTGAATGTACCCATTTTAATGATAGTGGCCAGTTCTTACAATCACAATGAAGGAGGCTTTGTTACCCCAGAACAATGACTATTTAATATTCTGTGTGAAGGATTCCCTCAGAGGTGCCTAAGTCATGTTCTTCATGTATGTTTGATCATGCATGTTCTTTGAATCGTATGGAATGCTGAACAGACCTTGTCCCCTATAATAGTCCATTTTGGGTGACTGCAGTGCTGGTAGTAGCCTGACCCTTATGATGTCAGAATTCCACAAAATAAACAGCTGCAGAATGTCTTGCTTGACACTAACCTTTTGCTTGATAAGAGAATTTCCATCAAAACACAAATTACTATTTTTGATGTAACACACTATAAACATATAAGAGTAAATAAATAGGACATCTCTTTACAACCAATGTTTCCTGACTAAGAGTACTGCATTATAGCTTCCTGAAAGCTCATATGACTCTATCCCTATCAGTAAATGGATTACATCATCTGTGAGTAAAAAGATAAAGTAGACCAGTACCTTACAGACTGAAAATGTAGGCTATATCAACAAATATGAATTATGATATTAATCAGTATATATGTGTTTATATTAATGAAAATATATTTGCATTTTCATTCACTCACTGACCCAGCCAAAAGCACTCCTAAGTCGTGTATTGATTGGATGTGTTAGTTCGTTACTAAATTTTCTTAAGTTTCCTACACAGGTTTTCTGTTAAGACACTGCTGGAGAAGTACACTGCAGAGCCCATTGACGATTCATCAGAAGAATTTATGAACTTTGCAGCCATACTTGAACATATCCTCAGTCACAAATTCAAAGGTAACAAAGTAAAGTTTAGTCATCCTGTTGGTTGTACAGTATTAAAAAGTATATTATATCTATTATCATTCAGGGTCTGGAAGCTGGTTTGATGGCCAGCGGAGTTTTTGGGACTTCATACGGTTGGCTTGTTCTAAAGTCCCAAACAGTTGCATCAACAGCATTGAGAGTATGGAAAACATCAACGCCTCAAGAGCAAAGGTAACTCATATTATACGGAAACATTACAATAAAATGTTATTCTATATCCATGATATATTTAAGTAAAAATACTAAAATGATCTCTTCAACTATGTAGGGCCGTGCCTGGATACGAGTAGCACTGATGGAGAAAAGGCTGTCTGAGTACATAGCTACTGCCTTAAGGGACAGTAGAACTACTAGGTAAATAACTTTTATTAAATATTAAATAGCTAATACATTTTAAATACTTTCAGTTAACCATAGCTATTGCTTGCATTCCAGGAAGTTTTATGGAGAAGGTGCCATCATGTTGAGAGAGGAATCCAGTGTGCTGACAGGCATGCTTATAGGACTCGGAGCCATTGATTTTAGGTGAGAGCGACACAAATGTTTTTGTTAAGCTACAAATGCTTTTAGATGCTTATATGTAATAAGTCTTGGTTTTATAGTTTTTGTCTCAAAGGGGAGGCGTTGGATGGAAAATCACCTGCTGTTATTGACTATACCCCTTACTTAAAATTTACACAAAGGTACAAACAGTGCATAATGTAGTCATGTTTGTAATGTATCTAATCATGTGTCTACTGTTTCTACAGTTATGAGTATCTCAGTGATGAAGATGATCGAAGAAGTGTTGACAGTAGCACTAGTGATGACAGTATTCCTGAACACCCCTATATTCCCCTGGTCACAGATGATGAGAGCTGGAGCAACAAGTGTCGCAAGATGGAGCAAAGATTCAAGATTGTCAATGCCCAGAAAGTATTTATTGATTTCTTTGTTTGTTTATTTATTAATTTGTTTATGTAGCCAATTTTTGAATTGACATTGTGCATATGTGGTGGTAGGGGTATCTGGAGGAGCTGGTTCGTCTGCGTGAATCTCAACTGAAAAACACAGAGACTGAAAACAAGAAGCTCCGGTCCAGACTGGAGGAGCTTCAGAGCCAAACACTGAAGGAGAAACAAGAACTGGAGGCCGTCATTTTAGAGTTGCAGGAACAGATGTGAGTATTAAGCTCTCAGATTTGAAAACTTATAACAAGTTTTGACTACCAACCTAAGTTGGGCTGCAATTTTAGTAGTTGGCTAGTCCACAGTTATTATTATTGTGTACTGACATTTTTAAATGCATTTTCTTTACCAGATAAAGATTGAAAATAGGCTTGCTGAAGGTTTCTAGATTTTAGAGAATATTTACAGATAAATTTTATCATTCATTTAATTTAATTTTAATTTGATCATCTAAATCACAAATTGTTTATTTTAGAGACATTTATTTCATAATGGAGCTTTCTGTCATCAAAGGGCTTTTGGCATGCGCTTCAGCGTCTGTATAGTCCACACAATGATAAACAATCATTAAAATACTCAACAATATTTTAATAGTTAATTGGGTTTGATTATACTGATTAATTATGAATATATGATTAATATGATATATTATGTATGAATTTTCAACAGTTACCTGTGAAATGTGTATTTTGACAGGACTAGCTTGATACCATGTGACCCAAGCCACCTGGTAAAGAATATTTCTATCCCTTTGATCAACCAATGGCCCTCACTGCAGTCATACAACAGCCAAGAAGATGTTCGGATGTTTCGCAGGTTTGTTGATTAATTAGATGGTTTATAATTGTACATATTTGCTGTAAAAGACAAAACAAATATCTAGGGGTTAAAGTAACTAATTACAAATACTCACCTTACTGTAACTGAGTAGATTTTTTGGGTAATTGTACTTTGAGTAGCTTGTTAAAGCTGTGCTTGTAGTTGAGTAAAATTCTTGTAAGTGTAATTAGTTACATTTAAAATTATGAGTACTGAGTACTGTACAAGTCCCAATCATCCCAATCCGCGCCTGTCTCTGCTCCTTTTATAGCCTACCTCCAAACACACATAACATTGTTGCCTCCTCTGAGTGGACAGAGCTCAGAGAAAATGCATATTGCTATTTGAAACAACTGATTTAAGCTTGAAACTGTTTAATTTATATAAGATCCTGAAATGCTTCTAAAAAACTGTTAAAAAGTAACTAGTAACGACTCTAAGTAGTCATTTTCATGTGTATTTTTTACTTTTACTTAAAGTGCAAATGACATGTTAGAGTCTTTTCTAGTTTTTAAATTTTGATAAAGTTTATATTTGTACTTCCTGATTGGACATAGACAGCAGATATGACATATTTTCCTGTTCTGTTCTGTTACCTAGCAACGATCATGTAAACAAGGGCCAAAACTTGTCTAAATTACACAATAATTATGATTTGGAAAATAAAAATAAATGACATGACCTTTATTTTGTTAAATCAATGTTTAAGCTGTCAGAAAAATGCCATCCTTGTGCATAAATTATCATAAAATTTTGGATGGAATTGATGACAGTTGAGGACATTGGTAGAGGGAAACCCTGTTTTAGAACCCACCGCTGCTTGTATTTTACAGGTTTTTGTTTTTTACTTTTCTTCACGACCCGCCGCTTAACTGATGTAAAGCTATGATAAATATTTACCACAGATACTATCCCACCAAACCAAGTCATTATTAGAAAAAGTGCATTTTAAGTACAATTTTGGCAGCAGTACTTGTTTTTCTAATTTAGTATGTTTTTAACCATGTAACTGTACTTTTACTCAAGTACTTGCAGTACTCTTCCCACCACTTCAAGGTATCAACTCATAAAATTAATAATAACATGCCACACATATTTTGATCATGATATTTTTACACAAATACTGTATTTCTTTTGTCCAATCAATACGTAAGGCAAATACATTTTACACAGTTTAATATATTGTTGTCGGAAAGTCTATACCTATTTTATTTTGTAGTGTGTAGCAGATGATTAGTGATGTCACTTCCCTTTTCTGCATATATCCATACTTCCTCCAAACGGCACTTGTTCATACCTGTGTGGTGTTCAGTGTGTGCGTTCATGTCCAACAAGCGAGTATAGCCGTGTGATATGTTATTATATTATTGCTAGAAGTGTGTTAGAGTCCTGTGCTTCTATCTGTGTATATAACCGCATCTATTCTGTTCAGCATCCCTTGGACATATGTAATAAGTGTGTTACAGCCTATAAGTTTGTTACTGTATTTATCCTTTACCTTTTATGTGTGCTGTTTGCAAGCTAAGTCTACCCTGGTCCATGTCGCTAAAGTTTTACTTGGTCCATCGTGTCTCCATCTCTAACGTATTTTTGGACTTCAATATTTTCAATAAAGTTCCCTTGGTGTACCAGGCCTCTTTGTGCCCACTCTCTGACCGGAATCCATCTGAGTGTCCCGCTCTATCACATGGTCTTTCGAGCTGGTTAGGATAGCGACATGCAGAGAACATGGAATCATAACAACTACCCCCAGCGGGAGAGACGGCCACTTCCACACCTAGATGACTTTGAAGTTGGATATCTACCTGCAGTTACAGTCCCATCTAGTCTGCCTGCACCAGTCCTCATTGCTGAGGATGGAGCAGTAGCCCCAGAGCTCACAGTGCTGAGAGAATCTTTCAATAGCTTCTCACCACAGGAAGCTCAGGTCCCAAGCCAGTGTTCGCTCACTATCCCAGAGATCTGCTACCGTTCTGCAACCTATCAGAGCATGTCCCTCCCTCCTGCGCTGCCACCTATCCCTAGCCTGAACAGCCAGCTTGTGGCCGGACTAACCTTAGGCCCTTTTTGCTTGGTGTACTTCTCCTGTTCCGAGAACACAGTGTGACTATAAATGGTGACATTTTCTCTTTGCTCCTTTTCTGTTTCCTCCGTCCTTGCTGTGCCCCGTACGCCCTCCAGAGGCATGTTAAGGACAACAGCAAAGATCATGAGAATATCCTACATCTGGTGGAGACTGTCTTCTATGTCGACAACTGTTTGACCAGCCTTACCAGTGCTGACAAAGCCAAGACCATCATCGACCGCATGCGCATGCTGTTCTCAACTGGCAGCTTCGACATAAGGCAGGGAGCCAACAATGTTCCCTCAGTTGTGGAAGCTAACACTGCCAGAACCCAGAAGATCCAGCTTCGAGCCTGGAACTGCCTCACTGATTGCCTTGTTTACTTCCACCAACCAATTGAGTATTCACAGCCAACTCTGAGGAATGTCTGCAGGGACATGGCAACACAGTACAACCCAGTAGGTTATCTTATCCCATTCTCTACCCGGGCTAAGATTCTCATTCAAGACCTATGGCAAGTGGAAGTTGGCCAGGATGACTCTATCCGACCAGAGGCTCTGCTGGACTTTTGGATTCTTTGGGAGATCCCCAGATACTATGCTCCGCCTATAGCAGAATCAGACAGGCCCAGACGAGAAACACATATTTTCTGTGATGCCTCTGAAAGAGCCTATGGTGCTGTCGAGTACCTCCGCACCTAAGACCAAACCAGTGATGTCCTCGTGGCATTTGTGATGGCTCAGTCACAAGTCAGCCCGCGCAAACAACTGTCCACGCCACACCTTGAACTGTGTGCAGCTCTCATCGGGGCACAGCTCGCCAAGGTCACCATTACAGAACTGTCACTCTCTCCCCAGCAGATCACACTTTGGACTGACTCGATCACAGTCCTGACATGGCTCAAATCTGACTCATGCCGGTACAAGGTCTTTGTGGGCACCAGAGTTGCAGAAATTCAAGAGCTCGCTGAAGGCTACCACCTGTCCTCCGCCCATGCCCATCCCTGCCAGCTGGGACAGTCTCATCAAAGCCACTCATGAGAGCTATCACGGGGCAGCCCCCGACAACAGCAGTCCTACGATAACTGCAGCTGACGTTCTAGCAGCAGAACTACGCCTTCTCCAACACTCCCAAAGAGAGTTTCCCTGAGGAGGTGAGCACTCGTCACCAGTAAGCTGATAGCCGATAGCAACCGCCTATATCCTGGTCTTGAATGAGTCTTTGCTGAGCTCAGGGGAAGATACTGGATCCTGCGAGGATGAGACTTCATCAAATGCCACCAGCCAGCACAGCTGTGTTAAATGCCAGAAGTGGTGTGCTTCTTCAGTGGTCTCACAGATGGCAGATCTGTCCCCTGTTAGACTCTGTCTATACAAGCCACCTTTCTGGTCCACTGGAGTTGACTGCTTTGGCCCCTACAACATCAAGGTGGGCTGCTGCACAGAGAAGAGATGGGGCTGATTTTTTAGTGCACAAGCTGTATGCACCTTGATCTCCTTGAAAGCATAGACACTAATGCTTTCCTGATGACCCTCCACAAATTCATCGCCGGCCGTGACAAGCCATTCGAGATACTGGCCAACAAAGGAACTGACTACTACCACGGACTACTCAATGACACTCTGACACTGTTGAACTGGACGCATCCATCTATGCATCCAGTGATCTTCTCAGCATCCAGTGATCTTCTCAGCAGAAGAAAATGGCATCATAGCCAGATCCTGGCAGACCAACTTCATCTGTCACCATCTCCCAGACCTTCAGAAGCGGTCCAAAATGGCTCAAGAACACTGACAATTTCAGCATTCGTCAAGTGGTGATGGTGGTTGATTCACAGCTACCCAGAGCCCAGTGATTCATCAGATGAGTGATGAAGATCTGTCCAGGCTCAGATGGTCAAGTCAGGGCATCTAAAAGTGCAGATCCCAGGCTGCTGGCCTGGAAAGATGAAGAGGACTCCAGCTGAGTCAGACTTTCCTTTATTCTACAAATTTATAGCTAAATTTGGGGGCGGTCGGAAAAGTCTATACCTGTACATAGTTATTTTATTTTGTAGTGTCAGTAGATGATGTCGTTAGTGATGTCAATTCCCTTTTCTGCATATCTTCGTACTTTTTCCAAACAGCACTTGTTCTTACCTGTGTGGTGTCCAATGTGTTCATTCTTGTCCAGCAAGTGAGTATAGTCATGTGCTATGTTATTATATTATTGCTAGAAGTGTATTAGAGTCCTGTGCTTCTCTGCTATATCTGTGTATAAGACTACATCTATTCTGTTCAGCATCTCTTAATTGGCCATGTGTAATAAGTATTTGAAATTCTTATCTTGTTTTTGTGTTCTTGTTTTAGACCACACATACACACAGCCTTGCCACACCCACCAAAATCCACCCATTCAATTCCATAATGACCCTATAACTGCTCCAATATCTTCAATAAAGTTCCCTTCCCAGCCCTCTCCATGCCCACTCTCTGATCGGAGCCCATCTCTCAGATACTATCTGATCAGCACACATCAGAGTATCTCACTATCACAAATGTGGTTTCCTCCTCTAAAGAAAGTCGCTGACTTTTTATATTTTGGGCCCCAACATAATTAAATCCGCACCAGCAGCGTGTGAAGCAAGTGTTTAGAGCTAGAACTCGGAGGGCCACTGAGATAACTGCCAACTTTCAGGCCCATCAAAACACAGCATAATCCAACCTAAATAATGAATGGAAGTTTGTACTGGGTTTTTGAGCAGTCATCATCAGTTAAGGAAGACATAAAAGCCAGACTGCAGCAGAGTGACCTCAAGTTCCAGGCAGAACACCCACAAAACAGGCACTTGCTCCTGCAAGCGTGTCCAGCTATCTATTTTATTAGATATATTTTGTTATACTTTCATGGTCCAGCCGAGGTGGACTGGGACAGAGCCTACAGAGCCTACAGAGCCTACAGAACCTACAGCTTCTGAAGATTACGGTGCCCTTTCAGTTGGCCTGGAAACCAACTGAAGATTTGGTTATTTTTTATATTTTAGGCGGAGCTTCCCGAGTACGGAGCTATTGTCAGTGGAGATCAGCCTGGATTCAGACTCTCAGAGGATCGAAGGGAAACAGAACAGACCCTGGTGTACCGCCGGTATTTGCATTTTACATTCATGCAAATTAATTGTCCTCTGAAATTGGCATCTAAATTGTTTGTTTGTTATCTTAATCCTAGAAAAGGACTACACTCCTTCAATGATGGGCCTGTGTGGCTCTTTGGCCTCCCTTCCCAGCTGTAAGTCTATGGCTAGCCTCAAGTCCAGTGATTGCTTGGTTCATATCAGCACAGACAACAGTCCTGCTCCCTCGCCCAGCTAGGAGGCGCCAAAGATACTGTCAACTCCTTTATGACTGTTCAACAGGAAGATACAATTAAAAAAGACTGCTTTTGGTAAGCAGATGTGTGGCCCTTACAGATGTCCCTTTACCTTGAGCTTTGCCAAATCCTTAAACTACAAATTACTGTTATAATTCTGTAGTGTCTGCTTTGGACTGTAATGGATGAATGTTTGTGGTAGACTACTTTCTATGTTATGCCCATGTCTAGATATCAATGCTCTTTTGAGTAGGACCACTTCTACATAATTCTTAATTTGGTGCAAACATCATTCTTCTGCATTAACTGTAAGTCCTGCCCATTGGTGTGTGTGTGTGTGTTATCAACCATTCTCCTTCTGCCTGTTGCATAACACTGTCAGGGCTGGGGCTGAGCTGTCAGTACCTTCAAAGGACAAACAAGGTCTTTTGTTTTATTATTTATTTGAGGAATCAAAGTGTTGCTATTACACATTTAAAACTTAGATGCATTTTAGAATAGGCCTTGAAAAGCCACTTTTATTGGAACATAAAATGGACGATATGTATTGCATCAAAAATGCAAAGTGCTTTGTTACTATGCAAAATGAATGTTTTCTTTCTCATAATATCCGTTTGTTTTAGGCAAATATGAAATAGAAAGATTGAAAGTGCTTAGGGATTTCTTTTATCACTTTTTTATTAAAAGAAATCTCATTATGTTAACGCTGGGAGCTTGTGTGTACTTCAAACTTCAATAAAACTGCCTTTTTTGAATAATACATATTTAAATGCTGCTATCTCTGTCTGTATGTAATTATGTAGAACATTAGGATTGTAATACACGTCCTGTAATGTATTCATTGACTAGTTTTAATCAGCAGTACTCAATGATTGACACAAGAAAGATATAACCTGTGTGCACGTCTTTGGCCTAAAAGCAACATCAGAGAGAATAGCATTACTGTCGCTGGTAAGAGATGCCTTGGTCATGCCCTGTCTAAGTCTCCCTTTTGTATTTTCACTCTACCACTAAAAGGATTTAAACTTACAAGGTCATAGGTTAGGACCATTTGTTTCTTAGGACTGACTAAAACAAGGGACAGGGCAAACAGCAGCTGGAGGTCTTCTGGTAAATGGATGAAATGTTATATGAAAGAAGCACATTCCAATTGAATACAGCCCAATTAACTACCTCTGTGTGAGAACAGGTTGACAAAAAGCATTCACTTTTAGAAGCTTGGTCTATCAAATAGACAAATGTAGCTGTTGGAGACATGTTTGGGCACTTGAGTCACCCCATTTTTGCCGCTCAACACAAATTAATGTTACATTGGTGTTGTAAATGTAATGTAAATGTTAAATGAGGGCAAGGATAGCCATGTTATGTTATCTGTAAACAGTTCATCAGCCAAAGCTCTGGCACTCCCTTTGAGACTCTTAGTCGCTACATTTATCTCCCACAAAGCACACTGCTAAACATGAAGACAAACCACCCTAAATCTGCTGTCACACCTCTGACTTAAACCGCAAATTTGCAGTGGCCTATGCTTATCACAATCAAATAAATATTCTATTTTACATTATAGCAATTCTGGTAAAATAAATCTGCTGAAGTCAGTGTATCAATGGGCTATTTAATTTTGCTTTTCAACTTTTCAATATTAATTGGCTAAAAAGGAAAAGAAAATTGATAAATTCACATAAGACGGCTACACTTAGAAATGTAGTGGAGTCGCCGCTTTCAATCGCCATCTAAATTGTCTTTCGTTTGGACTGTTATATATACTGTTTATAACTGGTTTATGTAAAGTTGTGAGACTTCATTGTTGTAGGCGGTGACAGTCAGTTTTTTACCCATGTCCTGGAGGATTGATGGAGGTATGTCCAATCAGATGGAGCAACGATGCCGCATTAACCAATCAGAAGTGAGAAGCGTGGTTTGGCACGGCCCCAACATAATTAAATCCACACCAGCAGCGTGTGAAGCAAGTGTTTAGAGAAAGAACTCGGAGGGCAGCTGAGACAACTGCCAACTTTCAGGCCCGTCAAAACACGACATAATCCGACCTAAATAATGAATGGGACCTTCAGCGTTGCACAGAAGACGCAGGAGATCAACTTTTAGTTGCTTTTTTCAGACGGGAGCTGCTTCCTTTTTCCACACCAGGGTGAAATATCGCAACATCCTCACAAAGAAACTTGCCTGCTAAGCTGCTAACTCGCACCAAAGCAAGGAAAAGTGTGATTAATGCTAATTATATTGACGGAAGCAATCTATAATTCATCGTTATGAAGAAACGTGTAGTTGGAAGAATAATGCAGGTGTAAATGTTGTTTAGATGACTCTAGACCGAAGTTTGTAACGGGTTTTGAGTAGTCATCATCAGTTAAGGAAGACGTGCAGCTGGTAACAGACAGACTGCAGCAGAGCGCCCCCAAGCTCCAGGCAGAACGCCCACAAAACAGGCACTTGCTCCTGCAAGCATGTCCAGCCGAGGTGGACTGGGACAGAGCCGGGGGGCTGCCTTAGGTCTACAGCCTCTGAAGGCTACGGTGCCCTTTCAGTTGGCCTGCAAACCAAGGTTCAACCGAAGAGATGGTGAGTTTGTCATTTTTTCAAGAAAGAATTAAAGCAGTCTTTGGCAATTGGCATAGGCTTCACTTTTTAGTTAGACACGACATGCTCAAATCTGAACAAAATTCTGCAATAAAAGTGCAATGCCAGATGTATGTATATTTAAAATGTATAAAATATTAGCTAATAGAATATAAAATGTCAGAGATGTGACGTTGGTAATCTTTTATTAGTTGACCACATAGTAACATTTTTAGTTGTTTTTTCCGAATGAAACATTTTTTAAAGATTTTAATGTGCATTTTCAAGATTATAATGTGTCCTCTCTACAGCTGGAAAGGTCAAAGCCCATCAGCAGAGTGGCATGAGGCGGACAGTGTCTCTTGATGCCATCGTTGGGCCTTACCTGCAGGGACACTGGCCAAAGGAAGTGGACAGCCCCAGCAGGAAAGACAAATCTACTCAGGTGAGAGAACTTGGTTGACATCATACTAATGGGGCTTGCCACCATCCAATGTGGAAACTAATTAAACCAAATCTCAAACAAAATTATTTATGTTACCACTGATAAAACTATGTATTACTATTTAACCATTTAATTATACTCTAATAGTTTGACACATTTCTGAAACTTTACTTCAAAGTCTCTACCCCAAGTTGAATATATCTCCAAATAATGCTGGTGCAGCTCTGATTTTCAAGGAGAAACTGTATTATGACATAATGCAAAAGATAACTTTGCACGTTTTGCAGAGTACAGGGGAGATGGGGGAAGGCAGTGTCCACAGTTCGCAGAGTTATTACACAGCAAGACAACCACAGTCCCTGGTGTCAGCTGACAGCCGTTTTGGCTGCACCCATCCTCTGCTCAGGGTGCAGGCTCTTGCCACGGCTCTACACTTGCCCACATCCTCCACCTTCTCTGTTTTTCAGTTTCTATGGCCCTGTTGTTCTTCAAGTGCAAACAGCAGTGAGTCTGTGGGTGTGCCTGGTGTGATGTGCTGTCAGATCAAACATAAAGGCATGAAAAATCTTTGCATGCTCTGTCAAAATGTGGTCAGAATTTTTGATTTAGAGGTTGTGTGCCTTAACTGTAACTTTCCACTTCTAAAATATTTTAATTTTGCATTATTTTTTCAGACTCCACATTCATGGCCTGACGACTCACAAAGCCGACAAGGTAGCATTAACCACAAACGTTCAGCATCGTGGGGCAGTGCTGAGCAGCTCAAAGAGGTCAGTGTGTCTTTTATGAACTTAAATAATTATTTTATACTCAGCAATTGACCAAAATCTATTATTATTATTATTATAGATTGCTAAACTAAAACAGCAGCTACAGCAGCACAGTAAAGTAAGTGTCTCGGGAGACCATGAAAAAGACCTCCATGAATATGCCCATGGGAACAGTCACCAAGGAGCTGCAAAGGTACCTAACCTTGTCCCAAACATATTACCTCACCTCTTCTCTCACACTTGCACATATGAGTGAGGAGGATGTGCATCTGTACTTTAGAGCCAAGATTATGATGTATGTGGTTTAAGATGTGAACAAGGCAGTACTTGAAAGGAAATTGATGTCATGCAACACCAATAAATCATGTTGCATCTGCTTTTGAGAACAAGATACATTTTGTCACTACAGTTTGTGGTGGGTCTGTCATTGTAAACGATTTAATTTTTGTATGAAATTAATATAAACTTGGATGTTTGATTTGATAAAATGTATATGAAATTAATATAAACTTGGAAGTTTGATTTGATAAAATGGCTGGTGAACCAAGGATTTAAAAAAATGTGTACAAATGAATTTGCGTGATAAATGAGATGTGTGTCTTCTACATGTTTTGCTAACATACCATTTCTTTTTTTAGACCAATCCCATTCCCCTTACCCCTTTGTCGACACTAGTCCCAAAACTTCGGTGTAGTGTGGAGGGTCTCAATCAGGAGCTGGAAGGCATGTTTTTCTGCCAGCCATCACCTGCACTCCAAAGGGTACCTATAATAAACCAAAGCAAACTTTAGAAGCTTGTTGACTTTCCTCAGTACAAATGCTCATTATTTCTAACAGTTTCTGGAAGTGCCAGACGGACACCGTGCCCCCATCCCATCTCACAGCTGTACCAGTGGATCCAAAAGTGACCAGGCCTCTACACCTCTCTCTTCATCCTCCACCTCCTCTTCACCCTGCTGCTCTCCCACAGGCACATCCACCTCGCCACCCATTTCTGAACACATGCACCAAGGTTATTTCTCCATGGACTAAGCAAACAGTCATGCATGTTTAATTTAGACAAAACAACAGCTGTGTGGTGATTGTGATGCACCTAAGTATTTGCTAGTTGTATTAAGAAGTGAATGCTGAATGTATAATGTGTTTTCTTATTTACAGGACAAATGGAAACTACAGAGATGTGTCGCATGTCTTCATTAAGCTCCCAGATTGAGTCAGAGCTGCCCCTGCTGATCTCATCGTCTCCTGGGCCCAACAAGAGCTTCTGCTTTCAGAGAGAACCTCCCGAAGGTTGTGAGAAAGTCAGAGTTTGGGAGGAGACAAGGTAATGGCTGTGGCCTCTAGGGCAGAAACAAGTTAAGTTGTAATATTTTGATTATCAATTATTGAAGCAATTGTCAAATAATTTAGTAATAGCGCAATTGTACTATACACAGGACTAAACACAGACCCCAAAACATGTGCTGAGAGGTTTTATGACTCAGACAAAGGAGCAATGACCTAAAGGACACAAGAAATGTGTACATTTTATGTTTGATGAAAAACCAGTTTTGTCTGTAAATTGTACTCTGGTATTAGGATGGCTTGAAGCAGCTTCACTTCTTTACGTACAATTTTGTATATATCGCAAAATAAATTCAATTTTTTTTTTTTTTAAACAACCAATTTAACTTAATCTGAATCTAAGCATCTTTTGATTAATTGGTGTATTAAACAATTAGCAAAATTGGTTTGCATTCCTTGCCACTTTGACTCGCTTGATAGTCCTTGTACATAGTTAAGAGAACTTGAATATCCTTTTTAGTGTTTATAAACAAAATGGACCCTAATAAATCACAAATGTTGATTTAATCTGATGCAGAGTATTGATGTTTAGTAGTTCTATTGGATGTTTTCATTAGTCCCTACATTTACCCTACAAGCTTAAATAAAATGTATTAATTAAAGTTAATTTTAATGTTATGCTGGATAAATTGCAAGAGAAAGAAGCAAGCTGCAATAGTTTGTCAACAAATTATTATGTTTTAAACACTAACAGGATGGATAGTAAAAGCCAAAGTTAAATCTGTCAACTGAACAAAAATTTGTAGGAGTGAAGACGTTTCGCTGAAACTCATTCAGGCTGAAACTGTAAACAATGGCTGTTTATAGTTTCAGTGTAGTGAACTCCTCCCTCCAGATGGATAGAAGTCAGTGTTCACCAGTAATCTGACCAGAAATGAAGTATTGGCTTGGATAAGCCGCGAAACGTCTGCACTCCTACAAATTTTTGTCCAGTTGACAGTTTTAACTTTGGCTTTTACCAGTGGCGGGCTGTGCATTTCACCCTTGGGCCTTCAGTGATTTACACATTACAACATCACCTCAATATAGGCTAGTCAAGCAACCCTTAATTTCAGGAGCATTTAAACCCAATAAGCTGCATTGCAGTCACAATTAAGAGTAGGAAACTAAGTTCACAGATACTGTCAAAAATTTAAAACAAAAATGCAATTTAAAGATGCCAAACAAAATGCCACCAAAATTACGGTATGTGAGCTTAAACAAGTCTGTCCAATAAATTGTGCAATGTCGCCGTTTCATAAAAGACACCAACCAGACGATAACAAAACAAACTATTCTTTGAAAATAAAGTAAACCGATCTTGCATTTTTTGACAATAGGCTATACAACAGCAAATAACTGAAAATGTGGTGCAGCTGAGATTGAACGAACTTTAGTGCTGTTTTAACTGAGGTGATTTCAATGCGCCACGTTATTAACATAATAAACTCACTTTTTCATCATGGAGCTCCGTCTCCCTGCCTGTTCGCTGAGCTGCAGGTCCACTCCAGTGTCTCCAAACGTTTTTAAATGCACCGTAGCTTGTTAGTGCCCAGCCGTGCAACAACAGTACAATTTGCAGCATGTCTCAGAAGCTGTGAGACACGGGTACAGTTCATAGTTGCTGGGACAGGTTAGCTAGCGGAGGGGTTGACCGACCTCTTATAATCCATCCATCTTTTTGTGAAAAGCCCGTCTTGAAAATGGCGTAGAAAGTATATCTGCAACCAGATCAATTTCTTCTCCTCCTTCCGTCATGGGTTAAAATACTGCAATAGCTGTTGGATGTCCGGGTTTAGTTGTTCGATATTCTGGAAACTGCCGCCTTGCCGGCTCGAGCAAGTTTTTTAACCAATCACAGGACCCGTACATGGCCAGTTCAGTGTAAGACCTTCTAGCTGACCCTGGTTTGCAGAATCGAGATCTGATTGGCTATTGAAACTGACTGACTGTCTGTGTCTACTTACACTGGATGGGACCTGCTCTGTTTATTCTGAAGGCCCCAGGCAAATTAAATTTGCCTGACAACACAAGCTGCTGAAATATAATTGGATAAAAAGTCTACGACATTGGAAGCCACTCAACTAAGTGGATATAATATGACATAAAGAACAGAGAATAGAGAATATTTTTGTTTGCATATTTATGAAAATAAAATAAATTCACTTTTCTGAGTATGTTTAGGCAAGCAAAGAAGGCCTTGCTGGCCCTAACGGCCCGCCACTGGCTTTTACTATGGATCAGACCTGTAAGACTGAGGGATTACACAGATAACAGGATGGACATTAAATTGTTTCTATAAGGCACTTTAGGGCACAGCGATTACTGATGACTGAAACAAAACCTTGCAAAACTAAACCCTAGCATTGATTGTTTTTGTGCTCTTTCCTACTCAGAATTCTTAGCTATTTTTCATGTGTTTTTTTTTTTTTTTTTAGCACTATGGATCAGCCCAAACAACGCACTGCCATTACCTCCTGTCCAGATCCCAAGAAGGTGAACTTTACTCCTCATGGCGGCTCTGCGTTCTGCCCTGTAAGTCTGCTTAAGCCCCTGCTGCCTTCCATGGACCTGTTGTTTCGCAGCCTCTCAGTGTCTCCAGCGAGCAATTTGGCGGACCAATCCCCCTCCAGTGGCAACGCCCCCGTTGGCTCTGTGATGGAGGCCTCTGGGGAGGGCCTGGCTTTCTGATTACACGAACTGTGGGATTGGGTTCATGGGCTAACTAGGAAACATTGTGATGAAGGGCAGTTGTGGTGGTGCTTTTTCCTAAGACATGATACAGAGTTCATTCTTTTCCTATACATAGCAGAAAATGAGCACAAATCTTTATTGCCTGTCCTGCCTTTCCTGGATGTATGGCCTCTTAATTTTCCAAAGATATGTTTTGGCCCCTGACATTCCTGTTTATTTGAGGTTTACTAACCCACTAAACCTACAAATTTAAAATGATCCAAAGAACATCTGACGTATTTCAAAATATGACGGCGACGCACACATTAACAAACCCTGTTTCCTTTTATTAATTTCATTTTTTGCCTGAATCAACTTGACTTTGCACCACTGGTGGTGCACAAAGCATGACAAATCTGTTGGGTACTTTTTAGTTACCTAATTATAAATAAATTACAATATTAAAATCACAGATAGACTTTCGAAGGCTGGAGGTAGTTTTGGGTAAAATTGATACCTAAAGCTTCAGCATTTGTGTTCATGCTTTAAATTGTCTGCTTGTTTGATTGTAAAATGTAATGCTATTCTTGATTGATCATCTCATGGTGTATAGATTTGAGGTTTTCCAACTAGTTGACTACCTAACAAGTTTTAGTGGTATATAGTTATAAACCTTAGTATTCTTTGAAGTTGTTCTTTGCTTTTCCACTCTGACAAGTTGATATTTAGTTTTATTTCTGGTAGATATGTTTGCACAATTTAAACTGCTCTATTTGAGTTGCAATTCATATTTTTATATTCACTTTTGTACTTTGTAAATGTAAGAGTAGTAATGTGTATTTTTCTACATCTTTACCAACCTGCGACATAAGCTAAAATTGTTACTTTGCTAGATTTGTTGTGCCAGTATATATAAGGCAGGTGTTAAATAATTTGTATTGGGTGGATTTTTATGCACTTCCAGGAAAGGGTTTTTACAGAGATCGTATTACTTCCATATGTTGGTCCTGGGTTGTGTGTGTGAGTGATTGTGAGTGTGAGAGAATGCGATCATCTTACTAACCTTTTTATTTACCTGGTGAAATCCTAATGAACTTTTTTTTTCTGTCTGTTTAAATGTTGTCTGAATTCTTGTGGATGTTTGGGGCATTGTTATCTCAGGTTCTGTGTTTAGCCCGCATCTACATTATGATTGTCAAATGTGTTGCTGAATATTAAATTTGTCCCAAGTTTGGATTGTGCATTTGTTCAGATCCATATTACTTCTGACATGATCGTAAATGGGGCAAATTGAATTTATTCCTGGGGCTTTTTATTCAGGTTATATCTACTGTTAACCTCCAGATCTCAGTAGAATAATCCCTGTATTTCTTTAATAGAAGCAAAAGAAGTGATCTTCTGGCCCGTAGCTCAAACCCGTGCGTTGGGTCTGGCTGCGTTGGCACGGCGCGCTTACAGCTGTTGTCGTGATCATGTAGGATTGGCTGAGCGTATTGGAGGTGGTGCTGCGTGCGGTGGGCATTCAGAATTACTATAGGGAACACCAGAGATACCTAGAAAGGGTTTATTTTCGCCATAAGGAAAGTCTGCATTTCGTGAACCATGACAATGCTCTCGGTCGTACGTAAACAGCTCAGGAGTCACCCCGCTGTGAGTGTTTCTCATTTCTCCTTTACGTTATTCAACAAAAGAGCCGTGACATTGAAATGTCTTCTCGCGGGGGAGAGGGGGCGCAGAGTAGCTGCCATAACCATAGACTACAAACTGTAAATGGCTAAAATGGCCCAAGCAGCATTAAGATATTTTTTGGTGACAGTGGGGCAAAGCTTACATCTGTCAAAGCAATGCCATGGCACCTGGCGTTTCTTGCGCAAATGGGTCAATATTAGACTGTGTAGCTAGGCCTATGACAGGCCCATAGATGTAGGACCGATAACACATCTTAACTACACTATAAGAGACAATACTGTAAGATTTTACTTCATGCCCAAGACGCATGTGTGTGGTCCTGTTACGGCCATATACGCGGACAGTTGCGGCACGTAGTGCGTCTTCTGGGGTCTTCTTACAGGCGTGATTGTACACAAGAATAACAGTGTACCTTTGATCCAAGGGCGACTGGGTCAACCGATTTATTTTACTGTGCTTTTCATGTTGCCCCATTTTTCATAAGCCCTATCCATCTGAACACAGCTAAATGTCAAAATGAATTTATCAAGCTGCTCTTTAATGATTGGAAGACTAATTTAGCCAGTTGGTTTCCAATTGCTTTTTTGTATGGTGTGCTACTGTTTGCCTTGTGCCTTTCTTCATAGACCGGCTACAAAGCCTATACCATAAAATTTGTGGACCTCATTATGGGTCCCCAAACATTATGTTCTATGATTGATGAATGCCAATAGCCTATATTACACTTTTTATAGCTAATAAATTCATATAAAATATATCATACCTTTACACAGCTCATACCTCTTTTTATCTTCATCGGTGGAGGGGCAACTATGAGCATGTTGTATCTGGCCCGGTTAGCTCTGAAAAACCCTGATGTCTCGTAAGTTAGTGCATACATTCACAAGATTACCTATGCCTTTTCCAATGCTGACACCTTTCTCTTTTGTGTAGATGGGACCGCAAGAATAATCCTGAACCCTGGAACAAGCTAGAGCCAAATCAACAGTACAAGGTAGGCCTATACTGATGTATAGGAGCTGATATGTCATAGTGTTTCAATGAGATTTTTGAGTCACTGGAATCATAGCTGGTTTCAGAACAAGATGGATATAGGTCTTATACCAGGCACAAGGCTTATAGTAGGCAAGTTAAAGTCATTGTTTACTTAAAATTCATAACTGATGTTGGATTATCTATTAAACATATTTTGTAAAAGCCTATGTGAATTCATAATATCAGCAATATGGCATATTTATTAAAATAACTTTTTTGACAGAACAATTCCTGCTATTTGAGGAAAAAAGGTAGAAAAATGCATCATACAAAGGGGTGCCGCTAGTAAAACTACTTGGGCAACCCATGAATTATCTCTTCTCACAATTGCATTTATTTGTTCTTATTAAACTAACATAATTGTGTCGTCCTGTGTCCTTCTGTTTTCCTTGTAGCTTTTTGCAGTCAATATGGATTACTCCAAGCTCGAGAAGGACAGACCAGACTTTTAAATGTCACAACTTCCCTTATATATAAGTATAAGTATAAGTATGAGAAGCGTTTGCACTTTATGGCCAAATACTAATAAAATAATATATTGAGTGGGCTACGATTTAAGTATTTTCTTTTACTATTGGAAGGTTACGCAAGAGCACCTCGGGACCCCAATCTTCCATACACCTCCATCTCAAAGCCACTAACCACTCCTTTGGCAAAGATCTGTTCCTCACCATCTTCAAAGAAAAGAAATGGTTTGAGAGGGGAGTTAAAGAGGCAATTTTTGTTAGGAATGACAATCCATCTTTGAACAGTAATGGGGGCCTTAGACATCATTTTTCTCCTATTTATAACTCCATCCTCAGACCTAAATCAAAACAAGGAAAACAATAGTAATAGCCAGTATGCTGGTTGTGAGAGCACCCATTAGGGGCCTGAACAATTATGCAAAATATGACTGGGGCACTGTTCATACACAGTGTAGTTCAATAGACCTAGCTAACAAACAAAGTGTATACAAACAGGTGTTTGTTTCAGTGTAATTGGCTCCTCCTTCAGATAGATAGATCAGAACTGAAGAAGCGGCTTGGATGGGCTGTAAGACGTCTTCACTCTAAAACTTTTTGTCCAGACAGAATTGAATTTTTCTTTTACTATTGGAAGGTTAAGCAACTTAACATTATTAATGTAATTCATGTATTCAAACAGGCAACAATTATTAGGCAATATTTTTTGTTGTTGTAGCAGACTGATTTGTTTTCATCTTCAGAAGGCTATTAGGCCTTTGGTATCATTTGAAAGTGTTGCTAAACAAATAATTCTTATTTGCTAATAGAATATTTTGTTAATGTTGTAAGTGGTGTTGCAAATTCTTGTTATTCTCCAGGTTTGCTTCAGAATGATGAAAAATTAGGACCATTCCCATAGCAATGAACAATATAACAAAATAGAACAAATAACATGTCTTTTGAATGCAAAATGTTGCCTATAATGTATGCCAAGAAGAATTCATATTGATAATGATTTTATATATATAAAATATAAAAAAAAAAATAAAATATATAAAATCTCAATCATGTATAACATGTGATCATGGATAATATCTTTTTTAATTACAGTTTGGCAATGATAAATTATATATTTCCGGCATATGCATAGACCTTTGATTGAATAACAAGTCAAGTGGCCATCATCAGACCACAGAGGTCTATGGTTCAATGTTACACCACAGCCTACAGATGGCGATGTTATCCATCAAGCAAGTAGTTTCACAGTGGTTTCAACGAAGAAAATGAAACATCGCGATTTTAGGACAAACTTTAAAATACGCGGGATAAGAACAGTACGGGCTTCACAGGAAGTCTTACTGATTTAGGATAAATCAAATTCTAAATGATACAGCCGCTTAATTTTTTTGGACTGTTGCACAGAGCTGTCTTTTGTCGATTCTCGTCTTCTGCGCTTGTGATTGTTGGAGATTACCTGCCGTCCAAGATAACAGTTTACCTGAGGTTTACGTCTCGTCTAAATGGATTCAAGTGAAGATTTGTCCGCTCGGGTCCTGTTAAAACATATCCTAAACGTCGAAACACCCAGGACTCCTCTAACCCGCAGGTATAATGTCATCATGAAAGGAATTTATTTTATATCGCTACAAAACATCAGTAGACCTAAACTGTCTCACTGATAGTACAGCTCTCTCAGCTGTTGACCAGAACAAGTTTGATAGCTAATTTGCCACGCACTGTACGTACATGTACTGTTCTCTAATTTAACTTAAGGCGATCTAATAGTGTACAAAATATGTGTGTACATTTCTTCAGTGTTGCAGCCAAAGGCAGTGCTCCCAGGCGCAGCGGTAGAATAAACAAGAATGAACCGGGCGCGCACACTCCACAGGGGATGCTGAGGCGAAGTTTGAAAAATAAAATGCGGGAGGTTGGTGCAGAAGTCATTCTAAACCCACCACTCATCGTAGACTTGCTGATACATCTGTTTTGTTTTTAGAGTATTTCCAGCAAGACAATTCCCAGTAAAAGAACTGCATCTACTGTGTTAAAAAGGACTCCAGGTCAAGCCTCCATGCTCTTTGATGATGGTGATACACCAAGGCAAATATTCAAGAACATCCTGCTTACTGGTATGAACATGCCATGACTGTCAAAAAACAGGAGAAATGACTAACATTTCTAAAATGATATTTATTTGTTTTTAGAGCCTGTTAAATCCCCTTTAATTAATGAGCATGTTAAGTCACAGGAACAGCTACCCCATCAACCCTCTCCAGACTCCAGTCTACAAAGCAGACATCCTAGGTGTGTGATGCATTTGTAATGCAATCCGTGTTTTTGCAAAATTATCTGGTTAATTTTTTATATCATATATTATGTATATACATAGGTCTGGCACACTCATTTGAAACTAAACACATGCTGTTTATCCTCAGTATTGAACTCTCAGGACTGGAGCTTTCGGATTTAACTTTTGACAATATTGAAACTACTGTAAAAAGACTCAATCGGAAGCGACCCCATTGTAGTCTAAATGTTACTGCATTTGAAAAGCGCCTTAAAGGAGAAAAAGGTAAGAACATCAAATTA
>KN485643.1:0-26863 GCA_000787095.1 Periophthalmodon schlosseri | reverse complement strand
TTGATACTCGTAGGATTCGTCGCGTCGTCATTTTGGTACAAATGAATAAAAATGTGCTGCTCTAGTGTGATGTGCAGCTGTCCATAGGGGGCGCCGACATCATTTGTTGTGCTGTCGACGCTTTGTTGTGATGACGTTTACGGCGACGTCAGCTCCCATTGGACACCGCAGTTTTCTAACGCGGAAATCAGCGACTTGTCTCTTTTATTAAGTCTTTATTTTTTAAAGTTTTATTAAAACTTTCAAGACTCTTGACCCCAGTGTCTGAATGTGTGTGGTTCCTTGATGAAAAGTGCTTTGAGTGTCTTGAAATCTTCAAAACTTTCCCAAATGGTCGATATAACATCCCAAGTCTTAAAATTGGAGCCTTACTTGAGCTAACGAGGACCTCTGGCTCCGCTCCTGGAAGCACGGAGGCCCTGCTGATGGTCCGAGCCGACAGGTCGGTCCAGTACACCTGGTTTTCTTTACAGTCAAAGGCGATGCCAACAACTATAGAACCCTGCAGTAAACGGACAAACACGTCACGTTTCACGTACAACCCGACACAAAACATACGTGTCTCAAATCCTACGTGTAAAGTCAGCAGCGTCTTGGAGCGGTTCGCGTCCAGCCTGGTCCCGTCCAACGGCAGCGCTCCGATCTTCTGTCCCTGAGCGTACAGCAGTGTGACATCAGCGTTCGGTGGGGGGGTGACGTTCGGGCGGGGCAGGGGGCGCGCGGTGGGAGGAGCCACAGAGGGAAGGCCTGACGAGAATAATAATGAAAGTTATTTATATTAGTTTTATGAGTAAGTACTTTTTTTTTTTATGCAAGACAGACAAATATAGTGACCAGGCATAAAGAAAGTGACCAGTTATAAACAGAGTGACCAGGTATAACCAGAGTGACCAGGTATAAACAGAGTGACCAGGTATAAACAGAGTGACCAGGTATAAACAGAGTGACCAGGTATAAACAGAGTGACCAGGTATAAACAGAGTGACCAGGTATAAACAGAGTGACCAGGTATAAACAGAGTGACCAGGTATAAACAGAGTGACCAGGTACAAACAGAGTGACCAGGTATAAACAGAGTGACCAGGTATAAACAGAGTGACCAGGTATAAACAGAGGTGAAATGGTGATAAGACAAAACAAGACGTAACATGGTTTGTAGATGTAACAGCTGTTTACAACTGTTATGTGACAAGTTTGTGTTGTATGTGTGTGACATGTGTGTGTCAGACGTGTGTGTGTGTGTGTGTGTGTGAGATGTGTGTGTGATAGTTCTGTGATTTTGGAGGGGTTAAGGTGGGGACAGCAGAGGAGATGCCGTTTCTAGTAATTTGTGAGTGAGAAAAGAAAATATAAAGAATGTAAAAGGGAGTGAATAAATAAAATAAGTAATAGAAAGGAAAAAAAATATATAAAGATGATGATGATGATGGTGATAATAATAATATATAAAATTAATTAGTTGTTGTGTGTTTTTTGTTTTTTATGAATAAGTAAATTGAGAAAAAAAAAAGCAAAAAAAAAACAATATACACTTAAATACTAGAACATATAATGGACAGAAGTCGCTCGTATAAAGTTGTCAATCTTCATGCACCTTTTGGATTTTAAACCAATGGACTACAACATGGACACAAGCTTAAATTTCAGGTTCAAATCATTTTGCGTCTAATTAAAATGGACAAAGACTAAAGCTGCAGAGGACCCAAAGGAGCCCTCGTACCACACTTTGAGAACCGCCATTTTGAAGACCTGAAGACACTTACACGCAGGTTTGACAACATCATGAGATCTGGTCCCAGGAACCTCCCGTCCATCTTGGTCCACGCACCAGCAGTACGTGGTGTCCCCGTAACACTGGACGGGGCTGATACAAACAGAGCCATGAGAATCGACCATTTTAACATGTAAAATCCTGAATATTATGGACTCGTATGAACCTGAAGTGCCCGTCCGGTTCACACTGAGGTAAATACTGTTGCGGCTCCGGTTTCCCTCCATAATGTTCGATCAGACTGGCTCTCCAGCGCTCGCACACGCTCTCGGGGCGCTGGGTGGGGGCGACGGGCGCTGGAACGCACATTTATAACACCGTTTACTTTAGGTTCTTATGTAAACATGAAGGTTTTCAAATGAGATTAAAACAGAACACGAGTCACATGAGGCCAGGCAAATTGACTATGGTTAATTTGCCATAATTAATCTTTTTTGTAGTGAAAAAATATGAAGAGTATGTAAGGTTTATGGGGATATTAAGCTATGGGGTGATATATGAAATCTATTTTAGGGAAGATATAAAGAATTTTCAATTTTTCAAGATTTTTAAAAGGTCTTACATTACGCTAAATGGACTTTTGTGAGATTTAAGTCATGTTCTAAAGCTGTTCCCTCCTCAAAAACAGACCTGGAGTTGTGTTTTCTTTCATTCACGCATGTTTGAGTAACGCTTTATTATTAGTCTGTCTACATCTCCAAAGCTCAAAACGCTCCGTTCCACCTTGTGATGTCAGGAAGCGGTAGTTTTCAAGTTAACAGCTCCTTTTACCTTTAGTTCAGTAGAGATTGGCAACTCCAGGACTGAAACGATCCAAATGATTCTAGTGAAGGTGTGTGGAGTTTAAAAACACAGTGGAGCGCTTCCTGTATTACCACGTGATGACATCACAAGGAGGAACAGAGAGATTTCAGTTTGAGAGAAGAACTCATCGTGTTATCTTCTGTATATTTGTTTTTTGTTGACTTTTTGGTCAGCTCAGGTTGTTTTAAATGTGATATGAACTGAATTAGTCAAACATCTATGGAAAAAACAAGTGGGGTTTTTACATCCAGATCTTTTTGCTGGTCTGAAACAAAACACCGCCACTGTGTAATATTCCTACTTTATAAAGGGAACGCTGCTATTCCCAGTTTACATTTCAAATCAGCAGAGCATTTATACGTTTCCTCATGAAGTTTACACGCAGTAGTCATCAAAGAGGCTGTGGGTTTGAGTGATCGTTTTCTAGAACACGAGTGCGACTGAGCTTAAGGACTAAAACTGCGACTTGAATGAGCTCGAACTAGTCCTAACATAATCAAAGAGCTGCTGTAGGTGGACAGTCCAGGATTAACGGCGTGCGTGTCCTGTTTATGTCTGCGCGGCATGTGTGAGGCGGGCGGAGCTGCTCGTCGACGCTCGGCTGTACAGAAATACTCGCGTGTTGTATTGGAGCGCGTTGCCAGGTTACGAAATGACCTCTTCAGATGTTTTGGGCGATCATAAACACGATTTATAGGCAGGTTTAGAGAGTAGCGGGACGACATGCGGGTCTTATAGCCAGGGTGGGAAAAACACTTCAAAGTCACGGCTGTATTTGAGCAAACGTTAAAAAGTTACTCCCGTTTATTTTATGTTACGTACAGTTTTTCTCAATGGAATATATTAAATTTTCCATGGCAACTACACAATAAAACACACAGAAATGAGAGCTCAGGTTTCTGCTCTGAGTCTGACGGTTTCAAGTTATGATCATAGCAAATTATAATTCAAAACTAAATATATTCTCTTTTAAATTGTCTTCGAAATGGTCAAAGTCAAGTTTATTTCTAAAGGACATTAGCAAACAGCCACCACTGCCCCAAAGTGCTGTACGAGATCAAATATGGAACAGCTGATTCATAATAAAACACATGTAAAGTCATGAAACATGCAAATTCATAGAACTGTGGTACAACAAAAGTAAAAAATCGGACTGTAGTAAAAATGTTTGGCTCATCTTAGGCCATTCTCTGATCTGTTCTAATGTCGTTTCCTCATCACAAACAGACCTGGAGTTGTGTTTTGTTTCATTCACACATGTTTAAGACACATTTCTTCAAACACTCCTTGTGACGTCATTAAGTGGTAATACAGGAAGTGCTCCACTGTGTTTTTAAACTCCACACACCTTCACTAGAATCATTTGGATCATTTCAGTCCTGGAATTGCCAATCTCTACTGAACTAAAGGTAAAAGGAGCTGTTAACTTGAAAACTACCACTTCATGACATCATGAGGTGGAACAGGGCATTTTGAGCTTTGGAGATGTAGACAGACTAATAAAAGTGTTACTCAAACATGTGTGAATGAAACAAAACACAACTCCTGTTTTTGAGGAGGGAACAGCGTTAGAACATGACTCAAACCTCACAAGAGTCCGTTTTGTGTAATATAAGACATTTAATAAAGATTTGAAGTACAGAAGTGTCCGTTGTATATAAGTATGTAATAGTATTAACTGTCTCACGTACCTGGTCTGTTGCAGTCTATGGGAGGTGAACCTGGGGGAGTTCTGGTCCCTGCCCTCTCTCGTCCGTTGATGTCCACACACCAGCAATGTCCAGATGAACCGTGACACTAAAAATAAAACATATATGAAATTATAACCGTATATCTTTATCCATACACGATGATAGTGACGTGACACGTTGAACATACAAACCTGTTTGGACAGGTACTGTCCGTTGGCATCACACTGTGGGACGTAGGCCCCTATCAGGGGACGGCCCTCTGCGTTGGACTGGACGCTGTCTCTGTGGTGTTCACAGTGGGTTTTGGGACGCACCGGTTCATCTGGGGAGACCGCGCATTTTGTTTGAATTACAACAAGACAAACAAACTTGTATATTTGAACTGGAGGGTTAGTGAGGACACGGAGACAAACGGCTCACCGGGTTTACTGCAGTCTTTAGGGGTGACGCCGGGTTCTGTCCTAGATCCAGCTCGTTCCTGTCCTGTAGTGTCCACGCACCAGCAGTGTCCAGTGGAGCCGTGGCACTGAAACAAACAACAGATTAATTTCGGAAGCGGACTATTTTTCGTGATTCCATTTTGCTTTATAATCGTACTTGTTGAGGTAGGTACTGCCCCTCCGCGTCGCACTGGGGCACATAGGCTCCGAGTATGGGGAACCCCTCTGGACTGGTGGTCTGGACACTGTCTCTGTGGTGCTCGCAGTAGGTTTTGGGGCGCTGAGGTCGATCTGGTTTGGAGCAGTCCACTCGAGGTGTTCCGGGTGTGGTCCTGGTGCCCGGCCTCTCCTGCCCTGTGCTGTCCACGCACCAGCAGTGACCCGTAGAGCCGTGGCACTGAAGCAAATGACAAAAGTTTATTAGAAAAGTTCAGATGAATCTTGTATGACCGGTTTTGTTTTTGTCGTGTTACCTGTTGAAGTGAGTACTGTCCATTCTCGTCACACTGTGGGACATAGGCTCCGACCAGGGGCTGACCCTCAGCCGTACTGGTCTGGACACTGTCTCTGTGGTGCTCACAGTGAGTTTTGGACGAGTTGGTTTCCACTAGAATCATATGATATTAATGCTTTGAGTAAGTAACAATTTTGTAAATAACAAGTTTAGTTTTAGTTTTTTTGTACCTGGTCGGTCACAGTCCACTCGAGGTGTCCCAGGGGAGGTCCGTGTGCCCGGCCTCTCCTGCCCTGTGCTGTCCACACACCAGCAGTGACCCGTAGAACCGTGGCACTGAAAGAGACAAAATGATTTATTTCTTGTATTCTAGACAAGAATTTCAAGACAAATGTTAATTAAATGTAAACTTCCATGTTACCTGTTTAGATAAGTACTGTCCATTCTCGTCACACTGTGGGACATAGGCTCCGACCAGGGGCTGACCCTCAGCCGTACTGGTCTGGACACTGTCTCTGTGGTGCTCACAGTGAGTTTTGGGACGAGTTGGTTCCACTAGAATCATATGATATTAATGCTTTGAGTAAGTAACAATTTTGTAAATAACAAGTTTAGTTTTAGTTTTTTTGTACCTGGTCGGTCACAGTCCACTCGAGGTGTCCCAGGGGAGGTCCGTGTGCCCGGCCTCTCCTGCCCTGTGCTGTCCACACACCAGCAGTGACCCGTAGAACCGTGGCACTGAAAGAGACAAAATGATTTATTTCTTGTATTCTAGACAAGAATTTCAAGACAAATGTTAATTAAATGTAAACTTCCATGTTACCTGTTTAGATAAGTACTGTCCATTCTCGTCACACTGTGGGACATAGGCTCCGACCAGGGGCTGACCCTCAGCCGTACTGGTCTGGACACTGTCTCTGTGGTGCTCACAGTGAGTCTTAGGGCGAGTTGGTTCAACTAGAATCATATATTATTTAATACGTTTTGTTATTTTAATATTTGTATATCACATATCCAAAACACTGTACCTGGTCGGTCACAGTCCACTCGAGGTGTCCCAGGGGCGGTCCGTGTGCCCGGCCTCTCCTGCCCTGTGCTGTCCACACACCAGCAGTGTCCAGAAGAACTGTGGCACTGAAAGAGACAAAAAGTTAAACAATTTCTAGATAAATGGAAATAAAATATAGACATTTGCACATATTCTCACTACCTGTTTAGAAAGTACTGTCAAATATAGACATTTGCACATATTCTCACTACCTGTTTAGATAAGTACTGTCCATTCTCGTCACACTGTGGGACATAGGCTCCGACCAGGGGCTGACCCTCAGCCGTACTGGTCTGGACACTGTCTCTGTGGTGCTCACAGTGAGTTTTGGGGCGAGTTGGTTCCACTAGAATCATATGATATTAATGCTTTGAGTAAGTAACAATTTTGTAAATAACAAGTTTAGTTTTAGTTTTTTGTACCTGGTCGGTCACAGTCCACTCGAGGTGTCCCAGGGGAGGTCCGTGTGCCCGGCCTCTCCTGCCCTGTGCTGTCCACACACCAGCAGTGACCCGTAGAACCGTGGCACTGAAAGAGACAAAAAGTTAAACAATTTCTAGATAAATGGAAATAAAATATAGACATTTGCACATATTCTCACTACCTGTTTAGATAAGTACTGTCCATTCTCGTCACACTGTGGGACATAGGCTCCGACCAGAGGCTGACCCTCAGCTGTACTGGTCTGGACACTGTCTCTGTGGTGCTCACAGCGAGTTTTGGGGCGAGTTGGTTCAACTGGAATGATTTTTAAAATGGCGTCATCATAAATGAATCACAGTTAAGAGAAGGAAGCGTAATAATAAATATGTTTTTATCATCTGACTGATATTTTTATCAATATTATACTCGTGTTTATATTAAAACAGTGAACGAACTGGACAATAGACTGAGTACTGTTCCTGTTGTACCTGGTCTGTCACAGTCTACAGGAGGTGAGCCTGGAGGGGTCCTAGTGTCCGGCCGCTCCTGTCCAGTGCTGTCCACGCACCAGCAGTGTCCAGTTGACCCGTGACACTGCGAAAACAAAACCAAACGTTAAATCTTAATATTCTGAAACTGGATCAAAAGTGATTTTGCGCTGACCTGCAGAGGATTGTATTGCCCGTTAGCGTCGCACTGGGGCACATAGACTCCGAGTATGGGGAACCCCTCTGGACTGGTGGTCTGGACACTGTCTCTGTGGTGCTCGCAGTGGGTTGTGGGACGCTGAGGTTGATCCGGTTTGGAGCAGTCCACAGAGGGCGTCCCGGGTCCCGTCCTCGTCCCTGGCCTCTCCTGTCCCACGCTGTCCACGCACCAGCAGTGTCCAATGGAGCCATGGCACTGAAACAAACAACAAGAGATTCATTTCGGAAGCTGACCATTTTTTGTGGGAACGTTTTGCTTTATAATTGCACTTGTTGAGGTAGGTACTGTACTGCTGTCTTTCTTTTATCGCTATCAGTTCAATTTGATTTGATATTTTCTAATAGAATATATATAAAATGGCTTTACATCTGAATTTTAAACCTCTCGTTCAAAAAGCCCAAAGCTGATCACTGACGATTTGAAACAACTGGATCTCGTTTTAATAAAATGTGATTAATTGGACCCCCCCTAGTGGCCAGACGTAGATGTGTGTAATAAACATGTAGCGTGTATGTTACCTGTTGAGCTGAATACTGTCCATCTGCGTCGCACTGGGGCACGTAAAGGCCGATGATGGGGTACCCCTCTGGACTGGTGGTCTGGACACTGTCTCTGTGGTGCTCACATCGGGTTTTGGGGCGCTCTGGTTCATCTAAAAACGGAATAAAAAAATCGTAATAGTAACATGCTGTATTTTTATATATTACATCATTTTATATTTCTATGGACAGGGAAGTAACTGATTACATCACATACACGACCGGTCAAAAGTTTGGACACGCCCTCTTCTCAGTCAGTGTTTTTCTTCTTTATTTTTACTACTTTCTACAGTTTATAACAGAAGACATCAAATTATGAAGCAATCTCAGTCAGTGTTTTTCTTCTTTATTTTTACTACTTTCTACAGTTTATAACAGAAGACATCAAATATATGAAGCAAGATATATGGGATTATGTAGTAAAGAAATAACTCTACTAAATATGTTTTTATATTTTATATTCAAATCCTCAAGATGGCCGCCCTTTGCTTTGTCAAAAAATAAATTTAGTTATTTCACGTTTTTTTACTACATAATTCCATATATCTTGCTTCATATGTCTGGTGTCTTCTGTGTGTAAATAAAATGTAGAAAGTAGTAAAAATAATAATAATAATAATGTATTTTCTCACCTGGTTGGCTACAGTTATGTGAGGCTGAACCAGGAGCTGTCCTGGTCCCTGGTCTCTCCTGTCCAGTGCTGTCCACACACCAGCAGTGACCAGTTGACCCATGGCACTACACACAGAAACATTTAAGTCCAAATAACTCACTCATTGTGCTGCAGAAATGATTTAAAGGGCCCATATGCTACGCTATGTTCTGATCTGTTCTAATGTCGTTTCCTCGTCTCAAACAGACCTGGAGTTGTGTTTTGTTTCATTCACACATGTTTAACACACAAACCCTGCAGATTTAGGCTGAGCTCTTCTCTCAAACGGAAAACACTCTGTTCCACCTTGTGATGTCATTGTGTGGTAATACAGGAAGTGCTCCGCTGTGTTTTTAAACTCCACACACCTTCACTAGAATTGGCCCTGGTATTTTAAAATATTTACTAAACAAAACGGAAAAGGAGCCGTTCTTCACTAGAATCATTTGGATCATTTCAGCCCTGGAATTTCCAATCTCTACTGAACTAAAGGTAAAGGAGCTGTTAACTTGAAAACTCCCACTTCATGACATCACAAGGTGGAACAGAGTGTTTTCCGTTTGAGAGAAGAGCTCAGCCTAAATCTGCAGGGTTTGTGTGTTAAACATGTGTGAATGAAACAAAACACAATTCCAGGTCTGTTTTTGAGGAGGAACAGCTTTAGAACATGACTTGAAGCTCACAAGAGTCAGTGTTGCGTAACATCGGACCTTTAAAGACACACACACCTGTTGGGGAAGGTAAGCTCCGTTAGCGTCGCACTGGGGCACATAGGCTCCGAGTATGGGGTACCCCTCTGGACTGGTGGTCTGGACACTGTCTCTGTGGTGCTCGCAGTGGGTTTTAGGACGCTCTGGGACAACTATTTTAAAAACAGAACAGAGTAAACCTAGTGCTTGAAAATATAGTTCTTAAATTCCCATCAACCGTGTTGTTTTAAACCACGACTTTTGTTAAATAAACAGATCGAGCCGTCGAAGTAAAACGAGCCCACAAATGAACCAGAGTAAACATCTCATTGGCTTTGGCTGGAGGATTGTTTATTATCTCAGGAGTCAGGCGAGCGTTTCCGCGTAAACTGTACCTGTACGGATACGTCAGCCACGCCACCCGCACGCCACCCGCTCACATCACATGTTTTTACAGGCATTCCCAGGATATCACCTAATGACCTCACCAGAGCGCCACTTACAAGGTTAAACACACCGGCGTTAAGTGTGCTGTCTGTTTGAGCTGTCATCCATGTCAGGAATTAAAGGGGTCAGAGGTCAGTGTTTAGCTAGAAAGCCCTTGGAAAGCTATGACATAATGCACCTGCTGGTAGAAGTAGTGGTGCTCGCAACAAAAACACTCAAACTGTCCCAGCCGTGGGTCAGGGAAAGGTTAGATCTGTATTATTTCACGAGGGGAACAATAATGCGTTTGTTTTTAAAAGTACCTGGTCGATCGCAGTCTGCTGAGGGTGAACCGGGTGGGGTCCTAGTGCCCGGTCGCTCCTGTCCAGCGCTGTCCACACACCAGCAATACCCCGTAGATCCATCGCACTAAAAAAACAAAATATCAGATTATTATACAAGTTATATTTTTATATTTTTGGTAAATAAATAGCGTGTGTTTACCTGTTGAGGTGTGTAACGCCCGTTAGCATCACATTCAGGTACAAAAGCTCCGAGTATGGGGTACCCCTCTGGACTGGTGGTCTGGACGCTGTCTCTGTGGTGCTCACACTGGGTTTTAGGACGCACAGGTCCTTCTACAACATATTATTATCATTTTTTAGCTTCTGTAGATATGTTTGTGTTGGAAAAATAGTGAATTCAAGACTGACCTGGGTGGGTACAGTTGTGAGGTGACGCCCCCGGAGGAGTCCTGGTCCCTGGTCTCTCTTGTCCAGTGCTGTCCACACACCAGCAGTACCCAGTGGAACCGTGACACTGAAATAGGAATAAACATTTAAAGACATAAAATAACCGACAAAACTTACTTTAGTGTGTTTAAAGGTTCTATATGACACAAAATGGACTCATGTGAGGTTTGAGTCATGTTATAATCAAAAACAGACCTGGAGTTGTGTTTTGCTTCATTCACACATGTTTGAGTAACACTTTATTATTAGTCTGTACATCTCCAAAGCTCAAAATGCTCTGTTCCACCTTGTGATGTCATGAAGTGGTAGTTTTCATGTTAACAGCTCATTTTACCTTTAGTTCAGCAGAGATTGGCAATTCCAGGACTGAAATGATCCAAATAATTCTAGTGAAGGTGTGTGGAGTTTAAAAACACAGTGGAGCACTTCCTGTATTGCCACATGATGACATCACAAGGTGGAATAGAGTGTTTTCAGTTTGAGAAAAGAACTCAGCCTAAATCTGCAGGGTTTGTGTGTTAAACATGTGTGAATGAAACAAAACACAACTCCAGGTCTGTTTGTGACGAGGAAACATCAGAACAGATCAGAGGATGGTGTAAAATGGACCTTTAATAATAATAATAATATTCTTACCTGTTGTGGTGTGTACTGCCCCTCCACGTCGCACTGGGGCACATAGGCTCCGAGTATGGGGTACCCCTCTGGGCTGGTGGTCTGGACACTGTCTCTGTGGTGCTCACAGTGAGTCTTAAGACGACCAGGTAAAACTGTTGGGAAATTACAGGTGTTTTTAGCTAAGAATACCTAAAAAAAACATACATTGGTGAAACGAAACGAAGTAAAAGTAGTTGTTTTATTAAAGTTTGAGACCTTCTGAAAAGGCTGAGGATTTATTTTTAACACATTCATAATTTGAGCAAAACAAAAATATACATATAAAAACAGCTGTAAAATTCAGTTCTTTCTATTGAACAAAATTCAGCATAAATCTTCTCAAAAATCACCACATTTGAAGCTTTATAAGACTCAAAATCTGCTAAATACTTTTACTTTTTAAGCACATTTTTAAACCGGTACTTTAATACTTTTACTTAGATTTTTTTTATGTGCTACTTTTACTTTTACTTGAGTATTTTTTTGCTCCTGCATCTGTACTTTTACTTAAGTATCTAAACTGAGTACTTCTTCCACCGCTGATGTTACTGTATAACTTGTCCTGGTGTCACCATGGAGACAGTTTAATGCCATACTGTGCAACAATCAAGTCCATTCCATCTCCATGGACACAAGCAGGTAGTGCCCTGTCCTCCTTATAATCTGACTGTGACATAAATGGTTTTACTTGGGTTGTTGCAGTCCGCCGGCGGGGAGCCCGGGGACGTTCTGGTGCCGGGTCGCTCCTGTCCGGTACCGTCCACACACCAGCAGTGTCCAGTGGATCCATGGCACTGCACGACACATTACATTACTGTTTTATTATTATGAAAAAGCTGTGTAGTGAGTAGTGTGTTATTACTATTGATCTACAGGTATAATAGGAACTGGATAAGACACATCAACTAGTGGCTGCTCCAGGTACTGCAGCTCCCAGGAGCCTGGGCCCAGACAGATGCAGTTTTTGTGAATTCAAACTGCCCGTGTTCTAACAGGGCATCCAGAACTTTCACAAAGGGTTTTGTAGGAATCTTCTGTATTTTCACAACATGAACTTTAAAAATTTTAAATCCTCTAAGTGTCTAAAAGTTAGCTTAATAAGATTTAGCCTAGCGCCACTCTGAGCCCGCGCTAGCTCCGCTCTAGCAGCTATCGCTCTGATTCTGACGTCACATGGTGGGAGGAGCCAGCCCACATTATTTTTGGGCCCATGCGCCAATGAGCAGAGGCCATCT
The DNA here is from genome assembly GCA_000787095.1 of Periophthalmodon schlosseri. Taxonomy (NCBI): domain Eukaryota; kingdom Metazoa; phylum Chordata; class Actinopteri; order Gobiiformes; family Gobiidae; genus Periophthalmodon; species Periophthalmodon schlosseri. Next base: position 14,574 of record KN485643.1, on the reverse strand, counting down.
TAGGTACGACGACGCCATCTTGAGTTCACTTTCCAGATTTCATTATACTTCCATGGTTCTTACCTGTAGAGCTCTGTACTGTCCCTCTGCGTCACACTGTGGTACAAACACTCCAGCGATGGGGTAACCTTCTGGACTGGTGGTCTGGACACTGTCTCTGTGGTGCTCGCACTGGGTTTTATGACGAACTGGTCCATCTAGACCATCAAAAACATAATAGCAGTGAATAGACTGAGTTGAGTAAATATAAAAAATATAAAAAACGGACCAAACCTACCTGGTCTGTTGCAGTCTGTGGGGGGGGTCCCTGGTGGCGTCCTGGTGCCTGGCTTCTCCTGTCCGCTGTTGTCCACGCACCAACAATGTCCAGTGGAGCCATGACACTGAAATAAAATACATTCTAATCAGTCTGTGTTTTTAAAGTTAGACTACAGACAGTATAAAGAGCTCGTCTGTACCTGGAGCGGCCTGTAGCGTCCGTCGGCTTCACACTGGGGAACAAAGGCGCCAATGCCATGGTCCAGTCCACTTTGGAGGTTGTCTCTGTGCTGCTCACAATGGCTCTTTGGACGTCCTGTTTGACCTAATACACATATAGTTAGTAATGAAAATAACAGATAAACTTCTTTTTAGATTTAAAGGTGCACTGAGGAACTTGCTGCTGTCAGACTCGTCATTTTGGTCTTAAATGTTCGTATTAACCCTCTACATGATCCTGGGGTTTTTATTTCACTATTGTGTCTGTAAATCAAGATATGAACATTAATAACAGACAAATCAGGCGCCTTCTTTCCCTGAGGTGGCTGCCGGTAGCTTAACCAGAGGTGCGGCGAGAAGCGGCGTTACCTTCAACAGCCTCGCTCCGGATTGGCTCTTTGGTTGCTATGATACTCGCGGTCAGAATTCCAAATATGAAACTCTGCTCCAAACTGGCCCCTATAACTGCTCTACCCTCGATGAGCTTCATTTGACTGGAGCCGAACGCTGTGGGTGACGTCACACTCACTTAGTCCACTTCTTTATACAGACTATGGCTCCAAGTAACGGCACTAAACCTGCCTAAAACAATAACATCTCCATGGAGAAGAGCTGGTGGTAGACTCACGACCAGAAAAGTTACACAGTACACCTTTAAACTGTCCAGCTCAGGCGGAAAATGAACTCACCTTCCTGGCTGCATGAGAATCCATCACCGTAATACCCAGACTGGCACTGACAGTGGAAAGTGCCCAGCCCATTCATACATCGAGCGCTGGCGTGACACGGCGAGGAACTGCACTCATCAATGTCTAAAACAGAAACACAAAAACCGTAACATACAAACGGGCCGCAAACAGACTAAATATTTCTAAGTCCGCGATACGCCGTCTTTGTTTATATTCAGGAAGTAGTGTAAACGTCTTGTGGAGGAGATGAGAGTTCAGTTTAAGTTCAGAGCGATGGGTTAAAGCGGGACACACGCAGAGCTTCACACATTCCACACAAATACAAACCGTCACTCCTCTATTCGTCTTCACTGCGGAGTCTTTTCTGTCTAATCTCACCCGTTCATTCTAATATCAGTCCTTCTCTTCATCCGTTTTTCCTCCTCCATCCGCTCAGAGCTTCCTAAGCTTCTGTGTAAAACCTTAAACCCACTCCGACAATTATGTAGGTGTCACTGAGCCGTTTGAAGTTTATATAAGCGGTTATTACAAAACACTGTATCTGTCAGTTTCAGGTTAAAACGATCATTCTCAAAGTGGTTGGTGGTTTTGATGGTAGTCACTGTAAATGCAGATGTTTAAGAAATGTACTATCTCATGTATTGTTCCATGTATACTTCTGTAGCCATAACTGCCCTGGTTGGACTATCAAAAATTTGCACCTATGGTTCATCTTTCTATAACCAATCTCACACAACACAGTCCTACATGAGGTGAGTGAACTGTCTTGTCCGAGTGTGCGCTGGTTGAAACGGGGATCAAACCAGTAACCTCTGGGTTTGAGGGTGACCGCTCTACCACTGAGAGTATACACACAACTGTCTCTGCTGTTCAGATTATGACTTTACACAAGGTTGTCTGTGTGTCCCTCAGTTGTCCAGGTCTGATCCACAGTAAAAGCCAAAAGTAAAATCTGTCAACTGGACAAAACAATACGAAACAATAGCCGTTTTGAGTTTCAGTGTCGTTATCTCCTCCCTTCAAACAGATATAAGGCAGTGTCCAGCAGTGATCTGACCACAACTGAAGAAGCGTCTTGGATGAGCAGCCAAACGTCTTCACTCCTACAACTTTTTGTCCTTTTACAGATTTGAATTTTGGCTTTTACTTTACACAAGGTCGATTGAAGCGACAGCTGTTCTTACCCACACACGTGCGTCCATCAAAGCCAAACTCATATCCAGCCTGGCACTGACAGCGGTGGCTCCCGGGCAGGTTCACACACTGGGCATGTGCCCCACAGGAGCTGGCACTCTCTGCACACTCGTCTATGTCTGAGGAGGAGGAGCAGAGGCACTTTATGAACAAAGACACAAATGTTTTCATGCTCGACAAACGTGGAAGTGTTTAATGTTTAAACCACAGGCTGTACAAAGAAGTGGACTGAGCGAGTGTGACGTCACCCACAGCGTTCGGCTCCAAATGAAGCTCATCGAGGCTCGAGCAGTTATTTGGACCAGTTATTGGGACCAATTTGGAGCAGAGCCATATTTGAAATTCCGACCGCAAGTATCATAGCAACCAAAGAGCCAATCCACAGCGAGGCGGATTGGTTCTTTGTTGCTAACGCTAGCAGGAGCGACCTCGAGTAAAGAATGTGCCTGATCTGTTATTAATGTTCATATCTTGATTTAAAGACACAATAGTGAAATAAAAACCCCAGGATCATGTAGAGTGGGTTATTACAGAGAGAGGGGACACAGTTTTTCAATGTAAAGTGAATTTGAGCAGAGTCGATGTGGGTTATTACAGAGAGAGGGGACACAGTTTTTCAATGTAAAGTGAATTTGAGCCAGAGTCGATGGAGCCGGAAGCGCGCCCATGATCACTTCCTGTTTGGAACGCGGCGGCTAGCGCGTTAGCTATGCCCATTTATATATACAGTCTATGGTTTGTACAGAGTAATTACACCAATGTTTTCACACACTATGTAGAACACGTGTAATATGACAGAACAGCCATGGGAACTGCAGGCTCTGGGTTTTATAGCTCTGTCTGTTGGGCTAATGACAGGGCAACGATTCACTCAAACCTCCTGTGTGTCTGCGCTAACAAGATCGTCCACCTGAGAACGGCAGGGTGGTAAAAAGAGAGAGAGGGAAGGAGCGGGGGATGAGATGAAAGAATGTAGGTAAAGAGGGAGACGAGAGAGGATGAGTTCTTCTGCCTAACCTGTACTTGACCCTGAGCTCTGAGTGGACATGTGCTGATGAAACGCAGACACGAGGCCTTGAACTGTCTCTAACTCTGTCTACGTGTGTGTGTGTGCGCGCGCGCGCGTGTGTGTGTGTGTGTGTGCCCGTGTGCCGTAAAATTCATAAGGACGACGAGTGCTAAGCCACTTATAATATGAAATGGCCACACTGACTTCATCTCTTCTCTTGAAAACACAGAAACTACAGATTTTAAATATAACCATTGTGATACTGTATTGACCTGTTCACAATTACACATCAAGTACACGGTGTAAAAATAGTTGGTGTGAACATTTTTTGGTTTATAAGCCAATTATCCAATCAGAAAACAGAAAGAGCTCCTCACTTTGGGTTGCCAGATCCTCCAACTAAAACCAATCCGTAAAATACCCCAAAGTGTTCTCTATTTATTTTAGATGTTCAGCGTTTAAGTTGTATGTTACAGCCATGACTTTAAGCCTTCAAATACTGGATATAAAACTGGAACAGCGCCCTCTGCCTGTCAGATCCTCTCAGTCGTTAACGCAGTTTAAGACTAGACTTCTCCCTGGCATTTAACACTTTAATACACAGGATATCTTTGTGTTTTATTGTTCTGTTCCTATGTATCGTCTTATCTGTATATTTGTTTTTTGTTGACTTTTAGGTGAAGCACTTTGGTCAGCTGAATAATAATATAATAGAAATAAACTTGAATTGTACTGAATAGTAAGTATATCGTACCGTAGCAGTTGCGTCCATCTCCAGTGTATCCTGTGGCACATTTGCATTCAAAGACCACGCCCTCTTGTGGTATACACTGGGCGGTGGTGTCACAGTCGTGGGTCCCGGAGTAGCACGGGTTCACCTGGTCCGGTCCGGTCGGCTCCACTATGCAAAAATACACAAAGATACCGTGTTATGGCATTCATACAGACTTATATACACAGATATGTAACCACATTCAAATTTAACGGGACGATATTGTCACGATATTTATTTCACCATATTTATTGCGACATTGTGGAGATGCTACGAGAACTGAAAAGCCTTGACCATCCCGTATTAACCCTCTACATGATCCTGGGGTTTTTATTTCACTATTGTGTCTGCAAATCAAGATGTGAACATTAATAACAGACAAATCAGACGCCTTTTTCCCCGAGGTCGCTTCCGCTAGCGTTAGCAACAGATTTGATTGACAGTGTTGCTATGCGCCCGCTCCCTGCTAAACCAGCGGTGCGGGCGGGAAGGGGCGTTACCTTCAACATCCTTGCTCTAAATTGGTTGCTATGATACTCATGGTCAGAACATAGACTGTATGAAAAAAGTGGACTAAGTGAGTGCGACGTCACCACAGCGTTCGGCTCCAGCCAAATGAAGCTCATCGAGGCCAGAGCAGGTATAGGGGCCAATTTGGAGCAGAATTCCATATTTGGAATTCCGATGATACTCAACGAGTATCATAGCAACCAAAGAGCCAATCCGGAGCAAGGCTGTTGAAGATAACGCAATAACAAAATAGCAGAATAAAAACCCCATGATCATGTAGAGCGGGTTAATACGAACATTTAAGACCAAAATGACGAGTCTGACAGCAGCGGACACAGTTTTTACACAGAAAGTGAATTAAAGCCAGAGTCGATGGAGATGGAATAGCGCACATGATCACTTCCTGTTTGGAACGTGGCGGCTAACAGGTTATCTATGTCCATTTATATAAACAGGTCAGAACTTGTCTCCAAATTGGCCCCTATAGCTGCTCTGGCCTCGATAAGCTTCATTTTGAAGCCGAACGCTGTGGGTGACGTCACACTCACTTAGTCCACTTCTTTATAGTCTATGATCTTTACTTCCATACATTTGAACCTGGCTCAGCCGCCTCACCTCTTCGACAGCGCGCTGCTTTCTCGCTGTAGCGATGTAAACACCAGCGAACCAGAACTCGGAACTTCTCCGTTTACATAATTTAATCCAGTCAAAGCAAACCATGAACGACCCAAGTTGAGTCAATAAATCTTTCTGAAAGTCCGGCCCAAAACAAATGCTCCAAATGAAGGGTGTCTGGAGCGTCTGAATGTAGATTAATAGCGATCGGGGTTATTGACGATAAAAGTCTCATGATTACAATGCCATGATTAGAGGACAGCTTAACCAAATACACATGTAAACTCACTGCAGACAAAGTCCCGGAGGATGGTTTCCTCTGAGGAAGTGACTGCCTCCATGTTCCCAATAGTCCCCATATGGACCGGGTTAGACTCACGTATACATGAGACAGAATACTACTATTATAAACGAGGGGGAGAGAAAGAGGATGTGGGTCCATGTTTTCTCAAACCACTACAGAAGTCTTCAAAACCAACAAAACACTAAATTTTAACTCAAGAGTACATATTTGGGATGGCTTTCGAGGAATTTTGTTTTGTAAAGTTGCACAAATCCAACCAGATGTGGGGACAAAAGAGAGATAAGGTACTGCTAGTAAAAAGAAAAAAATAATCCATGTTTATTTACCAAAGAACGGCCAAATAAATGAGAAAAACTAAACTGGACTAAACTGGGCTCAAACAAGGATCAAACAAGGCCAGAACCAGGACCGAACCAGGACCGAACCAGGTTTTATCAGACTGTATCTTCAAACCAAACCATGACCAAACCAGGACTAAACCAGGACCAGATTAAGACCAAACCAGGACTGAACCAGGATCGAACCAGGACAGAACTAAGATCAAACCAGGACAGAACCAGGAACAACCTAAGACCAAACCAGGACCAAACCAGGACCAAACCAGGACTGAACCAGGACCGAATCAGGACCAGACCAGGTTTTATCAGACCGTATCTTGGAACTAAACCAGGATCAAAACAGGACCAGATCAAGACCTAACCAGGACCAAACCAAGACCAAACCAGGCCCTAACCAAGACCAAACCAGGACCAAACCAGGACTAAACCAGGACCAAACCAGGACTAAACCAGGACCAAACCAGGACTAAACCAGGACCAAACCAGGACTAAACCAGGACCAAACCAGGACCAAACCAGGACTAAACCAGGACCAAACCAGGACTAAAGCAGGACAAGTGTGAATCCACCCTTACCTGCTGCGAACCCTATGTTTAGGAAATGTAAATACGATTAAAACTAATTTGATCAGGCCGTAGAAACACTCAAAATGATTACTGCATAATTTGGTTTTACATCATGACTTTGGGAGCTCGTGCAGACGTCTGGACCACAAACCACCGACTAAAGTAATGTGTCTTTCTTTACCATCGGGAGCATCCCACGCTATAGACAACACAAGCTCACACCTAAACAAAATCAGACGCAGCCGCTTCCATCTCCCTGGGCCAGAGACCAATTTTGGCTCATTATCAAAGCGAGGGAGGCTCTTTCAGCGTCCCGAATGTAGCCGAGAGGACGGGGAGATGAGAGGGCTGGCCGCACATGGACGGGAGAGTAGACTGAGGAGTAATTAGAGAGAGGGAGGGAGCATCAAAGTGGTGAGTGCAGTTTTCCACCTGCTGTCTTTACTGAGGCCTCCACACACAGGGCTGTGTCATTACGGACACGGCAAAGGCCGATGTTATAACGTCCAACCAGAGAGCGGCTAATGGTCCATCATCACCGCAGACTATAAAGACGTGGACTGAGTGAGTGTGACGTCACCACAGCGTTCGGCTCCAAACGAAGCTCATCGAGGCCGGAGCAGGTATAGGGACAATTCGGAGCAAAATTCCCACCGCGAGTATCATAGCAACCAAAGAGCCAATCTGGAGTGAGACTGTTGAAGCTAACGCCTCTTCCTGCCCGCACTGGTTTAGCAGGGAGCGGGCGCTTAGCAACGCTGTCAATCAAAGCTGTTGCCAAGGCCAGAGGGAGAGAAAGACGCCTGATTTGTCTGTTATTAATGTTCATATCTTGATTTACAGACACAATAGTGAAATAAAAACCCCAGGATCATGTAGAGGGTTAATACGAACATTTAAGACCAAAATGAGTCTGACAGCAGCAGGTACAGAGAGAGGGGACACAGTTTTTCAATAGAATGTGAATTGGAGCCAGAGTCGACGGAGCCCATGATCACCTCCTGTTTGGATCGCGTCCGCTAGCAGGTTAGCTACGTCCATTTATATAAACAGTCTATGGTCACCACTGACTTTTACTAGATCACATGACATCACAGAGGAGGCTAGAATCAGGCCGACAGTTTCATTCTAACTTTGTGGTTTTGAGGTCACAAACAGAAGACACAATAATATTACTTTACAACATTTTTCTGGAGCCAACACAAAACTACTGCAGGGATTTAGAGACAGAACCACCGGTCAGATTTCTAGTGTCTAAATAATTTAAGAGATGCAGCTTTCTTTCCAAAATATGAAGACGCGCAGTAGTCCGGGTGCATTCCAACACAGCATCGGTTTGATATGTAGAGCCGTTCTGCAGCTGATTCTCATGACATCAGAGGGGAGTCATTTTGCCCAGAGACCCCCCTCTGTTAAAGATCTGTCATTGGCTCGGATATTATTCCCAGAAAGTGTAAGAGGCCCGAACACAAACACACGCTCACATTGTCTGGATGGGGCATACACTGCACTTAAGCCGTGTTTACAAAACCTCTGATCCCTCAAAGCTCTTCCAGCTGTGCTCTGTTGTATCAGTGTGTGCACCGTCATGTGTAGGATGTGTCATCATAACCTTTTTAATCAGAGCGTTGACGTTTAAACGACAGAAACTTGGCCCGGAGCCTCGTGACGCTCCGAGGCTCGCACCGCCAGTCTGCTGCGTTTCATCACGGCTCTGAGGTTCACACCAGCGCGGCGCTGAGAGACAGAAAACATCACACGTCTGACTGCAGCCCGTGAGGTCGGCCATTTCGGAGCCAAACACCAGGGACACGAGGCTTTTCTTTGAGATTAGCTTCACAAAATACTAAAATACAGAATAGAGTTAGAATCAGCCTCAGCCCGATCAGCAGTTTACCTGGTGGAGTTTTCAGTTCAAGGAGAAGATACGGTCTAATAAAACCAGTGTAACGAAGTAAAAGTACTAAAGTGCTGTATTTAAGTATAAATTTTAGATCAGATCAGGACCAAACCAGAACCAGACCAGGACAGAACCAGGATCAAGCCAAGACAGAACCAGGATCAAACCAAGACAGAACCAGGATCAAACCAAGACAGAACCAGGACAGACCAGGTTTTATCAGACCGTATCTTCGTCCCAAACCAGGACTAAACCAGGACCAAACAGGGACCAAATCAGGACCAAATCAGGACCAAACCAGGATCAAACCAGGACCAAACCAGGACTAAACCAGGATCAAGCCAGGACTAAACCAGGACCAAACCAGGACTAAACCAGGACCAAACCAGGACCAAAATACAGTATTTAAGTTTACATTTTAATTACCTGTACTGTACTTAGGCAGTTTGGAGGAGCAGTGAAATATCTTCACAGATTTCAATTTTTCGATTACTATGGATCAGACCTGAACGACTGAGGGATTACACAGACATCTTTACTCAAGTACATTTTACAGTGGGTACGTTTTACTTTTACTTCACTACATTTGAGAGCAGTATCTGTACTTTCTACTTCACTACATTTTTGAACAGGACTTTTAACACGTTCAGAATTGAGCAAAAAGGACTTTTAACACGTTCAGAATTTGAGCAAAACAAAAATATACAAATAAAAACAGCTGGAAAAAATGATCGATTCAGTTGTTTCTTTTGAACAAAATTCAGCTCAAATCTTTATCAAAATCACCACATTTGAAGCTTTATAAGATTCAAAATCTGCGTGAAATACTTTTACTTTTTACTCTTTAAGTACATTTTTAAACAGGTACTTTAATACTTCTACTTAAGCAGATTTTCTCATGTGATACTTTTACTTTTACCTGAGTATTTTTTTTTTTGCTCCTGTATCTGTACTTTTACTGAAGTAACAAAATGGAGAACTTCTTCCACCGCTGTATAAAACACATCCACAAAACAATATCATAAACAGAAACTATGTGGTGTTGGAAACAGCCCTGGCTCTGTAAAACACTGTGATCTGATGAAAGCGACATTAACCAAAGACATAAGGACGAGTGTGATTGTGAAAGTTTCAAACCCCGTATCTCCAGTCGTTTAAAGGCTCTGTCCAGCTCTACATCACAGTTTGGCGGCGGTTCATCTGCGGCACTGAAACAATTACTCACTGGTCTGGCGGCTGTTGAGGTCTGAAAACCTCACCGCACTTCCAAACAGACCGGACTCATTCAAACTGTCACTCACAGAGCGTGTTCCTATCAGGGATCACAGAGGAGCAGACCCCGTCCCCCCGTCCCCCCGTCCCCTCGTCCCTGACCCCTTAAACGGTCACATTTCATCCCATTCTCTTTCCAACATGTGTCCAAGACTCAACATCTGAGGCATTACTTCTGACAGACACAAGCTCCACTTTAGCAAACTGCTGCTGTTTTAGTTTGATATTCTCAAAAAAAAAGTAGTAGTAGCAAAATCGATAAACAGAAAGGAACTTGTAGTAACAGGAGAAATAGCAGAAGTAGTAGTAGTAGTAGTAGTAGTAGTAGTAGTAGTAGTAGTAGTAGTATTAAAAGCTTTTAGTTTTTATGTTCTCAACGAGCAAACACAGAAAATATGACTCCAGAATTTGAATAAATATATTTTTGTACAGCGGTGGTAGTTGTAGTAGTAAGAGTAGTAGCAATAGTAGTAGTAGTAGTAGTAGTAGTAGTAATAGTAGAAGTAGTAGTGATATTAAAAAGAATAGCGTTAGGTGGTGCTCTTTTTAGTTTTTATATTCTCAGTGGGCAAACATAGAAAACATTACTCCAGAATTTGCACAACGGTGGTAGGCGCAGTAGCAGTAGTAGTAGTAGCAGTAGTAGTAGAAGTAGTAGTATTAGTAGTAGTAGTGGTATTAATAGTAGTCTCAATAGCGACAGCTGGGGCTGGTTTTAGTCTTTATATTCTCGATGGACATGTTTTCGTCACAGCTGGAGTGAAGTCAGGCTGAAGCAGCACTTATCATTTATTCAAAATGTAACCGTCATTAAAGTGATTTAGAGCTATACCCTACTGCAGATGCTAGATTACATCACTCTGGGGAAGGGCTCAGTTATTTACATGGGCAAAATACATCTGTTAAAAGGAGTTAGTGGAACAGTGTGTAAGTGTTAAACTACCACAAGAATCACGTGTGTAAATGTCCTCATCAGGGTTAGTTTCACACACAGTGAGACTCCATAACGTCGCTTTCTGGCTTATCTCAACGGGGAGGTTATTGCTTTGTCTGGAATGTTCCACAGCATGGCATTAAACGTATCTATCTCCACGGAGACTCACAGCAGCGGCTCAGGGTGAGAACGCATGTTCACAATGGAGCTTTAAGCCAGAAAAACACCTGCAGCTGAATATGGGCTTTATTTAATGCCGCACTGTGGAACATTCAAGGCAATACACTGACGACATCACCACCACCAGAATCACACCTCATAAATCAGGTGTGATTCTAAATGTTTCTCTCCACATTATTAAATGTTCTTTTGCTTTATTTTTATGAAGCAAAAGAACCAAAAGCTTTTTGTCCCATTTCAGTTCGACAGTTTTTAGACGGAGACAATCGTGAGATCTTGGATTAAACGTTCTTCTCCACCTCTGCTCTTCCCCCTCTCCCTAATGATTCTCTCGGTCTCCTCTCCTCTTTTGCTCTCCTCCTCTCTCCCTCTCTCCTCCTCCTCTCCCCTTTCTCAGTCCTCCTCCCTCTCCCTCGCTCTCTCCTCTCCCTCCCTCCTCCCTCTCTCCTCCTCTCCTCTTTCTCTGTCCTCCTCCCTCCCTCTCCCTCGCTCTTTCTCCTCCTCTCCTCCCTCTCTCCTCCTCTCTCCCTCTCTCCTCTTTCTCTCTCCTCCTCCCTCCCTCCCTCCTTCTCTCTCTCTCACCTCCTCTCCTCCTTCCTCCCTCACTCGCTCTCTCCTCCTCTCTCTCTCTCCTCCTCTCCTACTTTTCTCTCTCTCCCTCTCTTGAGTCAGTCTGTCGTCCTCGTCCCATAAATACATTTTATAAATATATTTTATAAATACATTCTACGGTGTTGTTTTTGTTGTTGTTGTTTTGTGAGTGAACAGTGATGGTTTAAGCTCTTCTCCTGTTGTGAACCGAAGGTCTGAGTGAAAGAGTCTAAAGGTTTATACGTGAACACAGATGAACACAGGTCTCACCTCCCACGGGGCTGATCTTGTTGGTGATGGCGTATCTCAGGATGCGCTCCTCCGTCACGTACATCATGAACACTCGCTCCATGGTGATCTGGAGCGTCTCCGGGGAGCGCCGGCTGTCGTGTCTGCAGTCCCGGTACGTAACGTTCTGTTTGAGCTGGAACGAGAACGACTCCGAGCCCCTGTCCGCCGACACCACGGTGAACTCGCGCACGGACGTGGAGGTGGTCACTGCGGACGCCAGACAGAAGAAATATTATAAGTCTGATATGTATAGGCCAAATATTACAAGAATTATTACAAAAACATGATCAAAGTAGTAACAGTCCATCCATCCATTTTCTTCTTCTATCCGGGGCTGGGCGACGGGGGCAGCAGTCTAAGACTTCCCCCACCCCAGACACTTCCTAACAGTATTGATGATAATTAATAACCAAAAAAGTACTCCATTTTGTTACTCAAGTAAAACTATAGATACAGGAGCAAAAAAATACAAAGGTAAAAGTATCACATGAAAAATTCTATTGAAGTAAAAGTATTAAAGCACCTGTTTAAAAATGTACTTAAAGAGTAAAAAGTAAAAGTATTTCACATAGATTTTGAGTCTTATAAAGCTTCAAATGTGGTGATTTTGATAAAGATTTGAGCTGAATTTTGTTCAACAAAAACAATTGAATCGATCGTTTTTTTTTCAGTTTTTATTTTGTTTGGCTCAAATTCTGAACGTGTTAAAATAAACCCTCATCGATCGTTTTTTTTTCAGTTTTTATTTTGTTTGGCTCAAATTCTGAACGTGTTAAAAATAAACCCTCAGCCTTTTCAGCAGGTCTCACACAATAATACAAATACTTTTACTTTTCAGTCCAGTTCAAAAATGTAGTGGAGTAGAAAGTACAGATACTGCTCTCAAATGTACTGAAGTAAAAGTAAGTACAGTACTTGAGTACAGTACAGTACAGTACAGTACTACTGTTACTTCGTTACCCTCCACCACTGACTAAGATTAAGTTAAAAGCAGATGTTGGCTAAACCTTATCTTTAAAAAAACAATTGAGAATCAACCTTTACTTAACCCGTGTGTATAAATATTACTAATAATATGATTATTATATAAAACAAGCCCCAAACCAGAGACTAAAGAAAGTCTAAACTTGAACCAGAACAAGGACTAAACCAGGATTAAACTAGTTCCAAATCCAACGGAAACAGAACTGGCCAGAACCGCGGATGTTCTGTATCACATTTTGTCTCGTCTGCGCTTTTTCTGTAACTTACACGAAGGGTAGAACTGGTAGATCTCCTTGAACGGGTCCATGGTCACCTCTGCTCCGGGGGGGATGGACGGCACGTTGCCATTGACGACGGTATCCACGGCGATGTGATTCTGGTCATCGAGGCCGCGCCCCGTCTGGACGATCGACAGGCGCTCGTTGCCGGGATAGAAGACGACCTCGGCGTAACGGGTGAACTCCGCCCCTGGCATAAAATAATTAGCCAATCAGAAACCGGAGCCGGTGAAGTCATACGAAGCTGTCGATTTTGTTCATTTTCTTTGCAGGTTTTTGGAATAAAAAGTGTGTGTGTGTGTGTGTGTGTGTGTAAGCCCTGTACAGATGTAGCAGGCAGAACGGTCACACACACACACACCACGAGCTGCTTACACACACACACACACACACACAACCAGCTGTTTCCTATTAGGAGAGGGGAGGTGGAAGCCTGATATCACATCACATCCCTGGAGACAATACAGCTGGAACGGAGAACGCAGGGACACACAAAAACCACAGATACACACACTCAGACGCACACACACACCGGAGAGGAGTTCCCTGCGCAGCCCACTACAGATGTGCTCCATGTTCTACTCTCTTATTGACATTGGCGTCTCAGTCCCGGTCCGGTCTGATCTTGGGTCACGGCGATAAAAAGCCCAAACTCTGGGGCAGTTTGTTGGTGTAGTTGTTGTATAGAATCTGACATCGCACTGTGTAAAGATGAGGTCCCGACAGACACGGTGTAAAGAAGTGGACTAAGGGAGTGTGTCAAATGAAGCTCATCGAGGCCAATCTGGAGCAGAGTTCTATACTTTCTGACCGTGAGAATCATAGCAACCAAAGAGCCAATCCAGAATAAGGCTGTTGAAGGTAACGCTCCTTCCCGCAGCACCGCTGGTTTAGCAGGGAGCGGGCGCTTAGCAACGCTGTCAATCAAACCTGTTGCTAACGCTAGCGGGAGCGACTCGGGGAAAGTCAATCAAACCTGTTGCTAACGCTAGCGGGAGCGACCTCGGGGAAAGAAGGCGCCTGATTTGTCTGTTATTAATGTTCATATGTTGATTTACAGACACAATAGTGAAATAAAAACCCCAGGATCATGTAGAGAGTCGACGGAGCCGGAGGTGCGCCCACGATCACTTCCTGTCTGGAACGCGGCGCTAGCAGGTTAGCTTAGCTATGTCCCTTTATATAAACAGTCTATGGTTCCCATGTTACTTCTGAGGAAAAACAGAAGTTGTACCTGTGACTTTGAATCCAGCTTGACTATTGGGCAGCTCAAGAGCAAAAAGCCACCCGAACAGTTCTCCGATCGGCGAGACGGGCATCAGAGCCCATCCCACTGAGTCAGGCACCTGTGCAAAACATCAACAAATACAGTTCTGTACAGCGGTGGCAGGAGTAGGAGTAGGAGTAATAGTAGTGGTAGTACAATCTATGAACAGTGCTGAACTTAGTAGTTAAAATGCAGGTAATAGGAGGCCTAGAGATTAGTAGAAGTAATAATGTAGTACTAGCAGTAGGATGAGAAAAAGTAGTAGTAACAAAATCGATTAACAGAAAAGAACATACAGAAACAGGAGGAGGAGTAGTGGTATTAAAAGTAGTACCAATAGTCAGAACAGCATTAGTAGTAAGAGAAAAAGAAACAATAGTAGTAGAAGTAAGTTGTAGTAGTT
>KN485642.1:0-10123 GCA_000787095.1 Periophthalmodon schlosseri | reverse complement strand
CCTGCTGATGTCATCAACATTCTGTGGGGTGAGATGTTAACTTCAGTCTCTGCTCTGTCTGTAGCTGTGTTACTCAAGTTAGACCTTAATCTAAGCTTTGTTTTAACACAATCTGACCATAAAGAACTGACCTAGATGGAACTACAACAGGTGAGCTGATTTGTGCTGTTAAACAAGTCTCTCTCACATAAAAAATCACAAGCTAACTAGCATTAACCGACAGTTTCATGTTAGTCACTCTCACCTTTTTGTTGAAAATCACCAAAATGGTTCTAAAACACGGCTTTTCCACCATCAGAAATGTTAGGCAGTCTGGCTTTCATTATAAAAGGACTTTTCATCATGCTGAAGTAAATAAATTAAATAAAGTTCAGTTCATATTGTTAATTTGAGCTGCTAAAAAAAGATTAAAAAGATTAACAATATATAGAATTAAAGACTAAAACTAAAGATGTGTAATCCATCTACAAAAATCATATAAATAATAGAATGATTTAAATATTAAGCACATCTGTTTTGAATACAAGCTGAAGAGCATATGAAACTGTGCAGTCAGATTGTGTGTGTGTGTGTGTGTGTGTGTGTGTGTGTGCCCCGTCAGCACGCGACTGACAGCTCCTGTAATGGGGCCTAATCCTCCTGTGAGTGATCAGAAGGAGGCGCTCTGACCCCCTCTACCCCGGGGCCCTCCTTCATGTGCCTCCCAAAAACAAGTGCACAACAGCATGCAGGCAGACGACCTGGGCCACCAACAAAAGCCTCATCAGAAAAGAGCAGCACTCACACTTTTCACCAAAGCCCCTGC
This sequence comes from Periophthalmodon schlosseri, assembly GCA_000787095.1. Classification (NCBI taxonomy): domain Eukaryota; kingdom Metazoa; phylum Chordata; class Actinopteri; order Gobiiformes; family Gobiidae; genus Periophthalmodon; species Periophthalmodon schlosseri. The sequence goes on along the minus strand of KN485642.1, from coordinate 9,318 downwards.
GCTCGTAGCACTACTGTCGCTACATTATTCTTTTGATTCTATCTCTGGAAGGCCCTGCTTTGAATTACAGAGCGTCTTTGTGCTGAGAGAGAGGAGGCGAGCAGGAGCGATCAAAAATTCATCTGAGCGGCGCAGCGAGACGAGGAGGAAAGGGAACCAACATTTGCAGAAAGTTCCAGCTCCTTAAGCAATTATTAGTGGTGATAGTTTGACATGCTCAAGAGTTGTCAACAACAGGCTTTAAAGGCAAGTACAAAGCAGAAATAAACAGTGCCCGCAGCCCCAGAACTGAGGGCCGTACAGGGGGATGAATTAAACATACCTTCACAGCCAGACGAACTGCACCGCCAAGAAACATGAGAGAAAATCAGGTGAAAAGGATCCTTGTACTGCTCCTGTTAGCTGGCTGGTATACACTGGCAACAATATTTTTTATTTTATATTTGATAAATATTATTATTGTAATTAATAATAGAGCTAGACTGATATGGGGTTTTTCATAAGCAATACCAATTGTGCAGAATTCTGAGAGACTGATGGACGATAAGCTCTGCCTATATTTTTGGGACATGTTGGGGTGATTTTGATCATTTCCCCCAAATGAATTTAGTACAAACTCATCCATGACCTTGTTTTACTACAAATTGGATAAGACTGTGTAGACACATTTTTGCAGTATCCTCTTTAGACTCAAGTATAAAAAATATAGAGCTTTATGCATATTTAGCCAGCTGGTTTGGCCAAACAAACTATTGGCCGATACTGCTAAAAAGTGCAAATATTAGCCCGATATATCAGCCAACCGATATATCGGGCTCTCTCTAGTGATTAAGTGGGCTAATGAGGTGGACAAATCTGTAAATGGAACTGACTAGACTAGACATTTGAAAAATTATAAGGTAAAATTAGGTAGCTTTAGTTATCAAACAAGAAATGGTGTATGCAATTAGATTAGAATATGTAATAAAAAAAAAATAATAAAAATATGCAAAATAAAATATTGTAATCTTGTCAACATTCCGAACAGAAAAATATCAAATTTCTGTTCAGGTGAAACTGTTCATGCATTTAGCTCAGGGGCCATAACCTTTGCAAGCGTTTGTTTACTGCTAAAAACAGCTGGGCTTACTCGTCTTCCTTGCAGCGTCTCCCTGATGGTTCTCTGTGCCCTCAGCTGAGAACCACAAGGTCCCTACACACACAGGTCCCTAACCCCTACATAGCTTCTGGTGCTGCAAACTAACTCTAGGTTGCTCCCAAAATCTCGACACAGATGCGAAATGTTTTTATTATTATTATTTTATTTTTACTTTTTTCCATGGAGCTCATCTTTTCTTGAGTAGACCTATTGCCAGCACAAATTTATTTTCATTTAAGTTTCCATTTTGCTATATAAAGTTTATTTTTTTGTTATTGCTCCAATAGTGAAGAGACACTTTCCCTTAACTCACAATAATGAATTTTCCCAACACACGGACTCAGAAACAACTTATTCAAGCGGAGAAATGCAATCAGTTCAACTGTTTATGTAACAGTAACAAATGTGTGTATCCTGCAGTATCCCCATTGTATATCTGGTTTTCTCCTTTTGTAGACTCGTGTGTATTCTAGATGTCATGTGCAAACTAAATATTAAGTTGTAGTTGTTAACTATATAGCTTGTGTCTGCTATATAGTTATAATCTACAACACTCGTGGATCATTATGTCATAATTTGCACATTTTAAATTGCAATATTCATCTAAAACAACTTAAGTAAAGAAACAAGTCAGCTGACTTCTGCGTTAGAAAACTGCAGTGCCCAATAAGAGCTGATGTCGCCATGAACGTTATCACAATAAAGAGCTTCTGCGTTAGTGGCACCCCCTATGGACAGCTGCAGATCACGCTAGCGAGTACCAACTATGCAGCGCTGCCGAATCCTACGCATATAACTGATTAAGAAAATAAAATTTAAGAACAAAGTAAGTACAGAGCAGTGAGCGTATACCAGTGGCGGTAAAAACAGGAGTTGATCAACAACATGGCGTCTTCAAAATAAGTGATTAAAGATCGCTCAAACTTGCATAAATCACTCTAAATACAACTTCGAAAGGGTAAATGAAAAGGGGAAACAATTAGGCTATAACATGGTTAAAAACTTTAAAAAGTCGATTTTGCACAATAGGTCCACTTTAATATACACAAAACATAAATGAAAAAGTGTGTCCAAACTTTCGACTGGTAGTGTATTTATTATTATTTATATTTTTCACGTTTCAATTTTTTAAGCATATTTCATAGCTCACTGTTGACACACGTACAGTTTCACCACTCACTTCTGCAATTCCAAATATTGTGATATTGTCCACATAACCTCTATTGTTCACTACTGCCTGTGATTAATTAAAACAGTAACGACCCAATAAATGAGTGTGTGATTATGTCTGCGACTGCCAAGCTCTTAAGTCCCTTCTCCTTTTCACAAATACCCAAAGTACCACGCCACCCCACACTCCCTGCGCTCTAGGCACAAGAAAATGAAAATTAAAGAGTATGTACCGAGCCTGGTGGTGTATGAGCAGGTAGACTCCCGCGCCATCCGTCAGCAGCTAATTCCACTGAGTAAAGCGGGAAGGAATGAAAAACATCTCTAATTGCGTCTGTCCTTATGTATTTATCAAGATGAATAATCAGTTGTGGAAGGCGCTCGGCCGACAGATCTCTCCCATCAATATTGCGATCAGCGGCCCATGAGCAAACAGGAGAAGCGCTGGCCTCGGCATATTTCAGAAGGCTCCCGCTTTAGTGCTGCGCAGCTATTAACTGGGCCCTTATTTATCTCGGGGCTTCTTATTAAGAGCGGACGTGATATTATTCTAATTATATCAGTCCAATCAGCGGAGCGTCTGCGTGTCCATTAAGCGCGTCTTCCACACTGTGATACTAATTGAATGAGACAGCGCGGCGGAGCAGGAGGGAGCTGCGCAGGTCAGGAGTTTGTGTTTGTCCCCTGCCGGATGAGCGATCGCACCCACCACTGCAGCACGCATCGGGCGCTAATGCTAATATGTGTTTTATTGTGCGCTTTCTCAATCACACTTTTCGCACACAAAAACATTTACTTTGTTTCCATTAGCGGTGCTGCTGGGAGAAGACTGACATCGACAGAAAATGCAGGGGTGTATTTAAGACAATGCGATGCCAGAGTGGTTTGCTCCAACAATAAGAAGGTGCCAGGTTTGTGTGTGGAGTTTGCATGTTCTCCCTGTGTCTGGGTGGGTCAACTTGCAGAAGAGACCAATCATCTAGCTCAGTACTGTTGACCATGAACCTGGAGAAGGTATATGTGGGCACTGCAGTGTCACCCCGCTGCTCCTCACGGGTGGGTCAGGTGTACTATCTAGGGATGAGACGAGACACAGTTTCCACAAGACGAGATACGAGATTGGGTCCACGAGAAGAGACAAGACAAGATTTTAACATGATTTCTAATATGTAACTTGTGCGATTCAGTTTCCGATTTTGGCCTCACAATATTTAAAATTTTGATTGGCGTTCTAGTACTGCTTTTTGGAACTATAAGAGATGTAACTCACCAACATGTGACCCTTTTTGACAAATGTAAACACATGGGGGTAAAAATCTCACAAGATCATTTTTCTCATGTGTGCACAATTTTGTGGCAGTTTTTACCTGTTGTACCTGTTTTGGGTTAATGGGGGAAACCAGAGTGCCCGGAGGAAACGCACCTAAACACAGGGAGAACATGCAGGCTCTGCATAGAAAGTCCTCGGTGCCCTGGGAGCACAACCCAGAACCTTCTTGCTGTGAGGCGAGAGTGCCAGCCACATGCAGCCTCAGGTGTTCTGATCATTGCAGCATTTAAATTTCTTTCAAAACGCGGCAAACCAACTTCAAAGCTCGCCGTTATTGATTGCAGTATAATTTTTCACTTCTTAGTAGGCGGTGTTTTTCTCTTACATATGTATTATTATAAGTACTACAACATGAAAGAACAGCGATAACATGCATAAAAGTACTTTAAAAAGATATATAATAAAGGAGATGTGCATAAGTTAGGCAAGTAATGTGTGCACTCAGTACAGAGGCGGTGAGGGTACGTGTGTGTGGGTGGGGGGCAGTGGGGTGATTAGGTGGGGCTGGGATGTGTGTGTGTGTGTGTGTAGAGTCCGGGGAGAGCAGTTCATCCATCAGCCAAAGTGGGGGTGACCTCTGGCGTCCCCCCTCCATCACCTCCTCAGCACCGCGCGTTAATTGTCCGAGCTCTGAGTAAATGAAAATCACAGCCTCGTAATGAATGGAGCCATTACACCGTCCAACCTCACCACTGCGCTGTCTGTGGACTCTGCCTTCTCTATGGACATTGTGTGGGTACTTTGTGTACTCTGTATGGGTACTCTGTGTGTACTGGTGTATGTATTCTGTGTACTCTATATGTACTCATGTGTGGGTCCTCTGTATTCTGTGTTTATACGGATGTGTGTGGGTACTATGTGCACTGAGAGGCTTTGTTTATATATTTGTACTCAGTGTCTACCTTTTCTCTGTGTTTATTTTGTGTAGTTTTTGTTTACTTTTGGTTTAATTTGGGTGCTCTGTGTTTACTTTGGGTTTACTTTGAGTACTCTGTGGGGATTTTGTGTACTCTGTTTACTTTGTGTTCGTTTACTTTGTTATACTTTATGTTTACTTCGTGTACTCTGTGTTTATATTGTTATCTTTATGTTTTACTTTGTGTACTCTGCGTTTATATTGTTATACTTTATGTTTACTTTGTGTACTCTGCGTTTATATTGTTATACTTTGTTTACTTTGTGTACTCTGTGTTTACTTTGTTATACTTTATGTTTACTTCGTGTACTCTGTGTTTATATTGTTATACTTTATGTTTACTTTGTGTACTCTGCGTTTATATTGTTATACTTTGTTTACTTTGTGTACTCTGTGTTTACTTTGTTATACTTTATGTTTACTTTGTGTACTCTGTGTTTACTTCATTATACTTTATGTTTACTTTGTCCACTCTGTGTGTACGTTGTGCACTCTTTGTTTACTTTGTGTACCCTCTGTACATGCCCCAGTGACATACATAATTCTTTATTAGATTAACAACATAATTTACAGTTCAGATATGGATTAAAATAGGTTGAATTAGGGTTTAGGTTAAGGTTACTGACTATAGTTGGGGGTTTGGATCAGTCTCCAGAAAATGAATATAAAAACCCCAAAAAGCATGGAAACCCTTGTGTGTGTACTTTAAAATATTAGGCACACTATCGTCTCTGTGTGTATGTACTTGAGTCTAGTATGTACTTTGTGTATGTGTACTGTAGAGTAAGTACTCTGTGTGCACAGTAAGAAGCACATACTCAGGTCTCCTACTGTGAGAAGAAAATTAAAAATATGAGCAAACTTGTGAATGCTATTCCCTCTTCTCTTTGCTGTCAGTTCTGTGTAAGTGATTGGTACATGTCCACACCTCGGGCTTGTACAGGGCACAGAGAGTGGAGAGACTGTCCTCCTCTGTACTTAAGACCACATTAGAGCCTCATCCATTCTCCTCGTCCTGAAGCGCTGCATTCATCAGACAAATTAAAAAGTGTCATGTCTCCTGTGATTTGTGTTCCTCCATCAAAAACACACAGCGCCTAAGCTTCATCTGCATACTCTAACCCAGGCCTCATAACTCAGGTGGGCTGAAGAGGACGAGGACACCCGAAGAGGGCACCTGAGAGCACTGGAAATTTTGACAAGACATTTTAAATTAGTTTTAGTCTTAGTCTTTTGCCTCAAATAATGATTAGTTTCTGTCAAGAGTTAGTCCACTAATTCTTTTTAGGTTTAGGCTAGTTTTAGTTGATGAAAATGTCATGCTATTTTATCTATAATTGTGTTAACCAAGAAAATATATATATTTTTAAATTTTAACTATGATAAATTCTACAGTATCACTCCATGGGACATGTACAGATGTGTCCCTTGGATGCTGAGTTTGTTTATGGTCTGGTTTGGGGCTCTAGGATTGAAAAGTGGAACTTGGATCTAGTATACACTCATTACTTTCATTCATTTATGTTTAGTTTTTATTATTCTGTGAACATTTCAGTAATTTTAGTTACTTTAAACAAAAATATCTATTTTAAGACATAGTAGTTGATGAAAATGTATGTACATTTTGTCATCATTTTAGTCATTATGATTATTTTTAATTTAGTTTTATCAAAACAATCACATCGACAAAAACTCACTAAATATTTTAGTTGACAAAATGAACAATGCCTAAGATGGACACTCGAGGAGGACACTGTGGAATGGACTGAGGAGGACTCCAGGAGGCAGGATGAAGAGGACACGTGAGAGGGACATCTCAGTATCACATCAGGAATTGAGTTCAGTAGAACACTCAAGGAGGACATCAGGGAAAGGGCTGAGGAGGACAACCAAAGTGGACATGGGCGAAAGACATTGTTTGCTCTTTGAAAGACATTGAGGGATACTGGGAGACAGGCCAAGAAGGATATCTGAAAAGGACATGAAGAGAGGGACACGAAAAGAGGACATAGCGATACGGGCTGAGGTGGACAACTAAGAAGGCTAAAGCCTAAGGAGGACATCAGAGGAAGACAGGCTTGGAAGGATACCTTAGGAGGGCATCTAAAAGGGACATCCAAGAACCACACCACACATCAGGTTGAAGGTGGGCTGAGGAAGACACACAAAAAGGACATGAGAGAGGGACACTCGAAGAGAAGACTGGGGGACGGGCTGAGGAGGACATCGGACATCGGGGTATGGACTGTTAAAGTTAAGGAAGACATCAAGTGATGCGCTTGGGAGGACACTTAAAGAGAAGACAGATACTGGGAGGACAGGGGAGAGTGCAGCTGTCCTGGTCCTTGGACTCATGGCCTTTTCTGCAGATGAATAAAAGATGCACATGACGTGTGATAAGAAGAGTCCTATTTTGATTTCAGTGTCACATTTAGTGTCTCTCTACATTACACTTAAAAGTGTGTATTTGATTATCTCTATATGTGGTACTTACAAAGCTGTCCCTCTGCAGAGACACAGATCATGTGAGCATTGTTCTGAATGCTGAGCAGTTGCCCAGGGCAACACAATTTCCATTTTAGTCTCATTCTGTTATTTTAATGATGCTCCTGTTCTTAGCACAGGTCTGAGTCAGAGTCAGACTGCAGCAGAAGCCTCTGGAGGTTCCTCTGATGTTCTGCTCTCATTATCTGCTCTACACTCTCCAAACTTGAGCGTGACTTACCTGAAAGTTTCTTGACTTTGCCACTTGGTGCAGTAGCGCGGTGGGAGCTGGTGGGAGCTGTGATTCCTTTGGTAAACTCCATCTCCAGAGTAAACACCTGCATGTGTGCAGTCTGTTTACTGTTGTACTGTCAGACACAATGTGAGATACTTTGTCTCACACATGTAGCATTAGGGCAGGCCCATGGCACAGATATATGAAGGTTTTAAAGCATGACCGGTTGCAGGCTGGTTTAGTCCTTTCTCTCTTTGTTTGGGTGGTGCAAAGTTATTATTGCTGTAGTAGAACGTGTTGATTTCTGCTCTCTGGGGACCCCTAATGCCTTGGGGGCCATAAGCCCTTGCTCACTACACCTGGCCTAACTGTTGCAAAAATTCCCACAAAAGAGCAGCAGCACTGAGAGGAGCTGTCAGTCTGAACACAGAGCAGAGGAGCAGAGCCAGAGGAGAGGAGCAGAGGTGGAGAGCCAGAGGAGCAAAGGTGCAGAATCAGTGGAGCAGAGCAGAGGAGGAGAGCAGAGGAGCATGGCTGCCTTTCCAGGGCACCAGTCCGGCCCTCTCACACAAACACACCCACACGCTGCTCTAATGAAGCAGCATGTGGGGGCTGTCAGGGGCCATTAGCACACACAGGCGTCAGGACTGGCCCACGGCTAACACATGGCTAACACACGGCTAACGCTAAGATACCTGCCATCTGCAACACTCTAGACTGAAACATGGGCTTAGACTGATACACAACCAGCTTTGTGTGTGTGGAGAGGACAAGACACAGGAAGATGGGGAGACAGGGACATGGGGACACTAGGGCACAGGGACACAGAGGGAGGTGTAGGGGGGCCCAGGGCATGGCTGATATCAAAGCCTATAGCCAAAGCTTCTCTTGCTCCTCACTAATTGTTCCTTTCACCAAACACGCGCCTTACTTGATGTGAGGAGAAAGCCCTGATTGTCGCAAAGGGGCTTCATGAGCAGTGGTGGGAATATAATTAGCGTGTTAACCAGGGTTTAAGATCACATGATCACATTTTATTTTATTTGAATGGGAGATGAACATAGGCAGGTAAATTATTTTTCACAAACCGGACTATCGTCCAGTCACACATTGAAAATATAAATAAAGGTAAAATGTCTACTCTCATTGATTTTGAAAATTGCGCCCTATTTTATCATATTATTATTTTTAAAAGTTCAAACCAAGGTTAAAAACATTTAAAGTGTTCAACCAACAAACATGATAAAATGTTACTACAAAGAGTATTTTCCATGTCCAACATTTAAATACATTTTTGTATATGATGATTGTAGATTGTTATGCTTTCTATACAAAACTGCCAATCAGCAGCAGTGAACTGTTAAACATTCAAAGATCTTGTATAATATAATTTTACAGCCCATAGTTTCACATATAAAAACAATAATTGAACATCTTGTAATAGCAAAAATAAAATGTGAATTCTAATAGAAAATTGTACTCTTGTTACTCTTGAAAACCCAGTACTATACAGTGTCACGTAACTATATAACAGATTATTCATTGTGTACATCTGGGTTTCAGGTGACATCACAACGGTGTGTATGATAGATTAAACTACTTTTTCACTAAAATATAGTTAATATTGTAATGTACATATATTAACACATTCAAGATTTTACTAAAAATCTTGCCTAGTTTTGTCTCGTTTTTAATTTGTGTAAAGTTTATCATTTTACTTCCTGGTTGGATATGGGCAGCAGATATGACATATATAAAGGTAATTCCATAACTGTTATCAAGCAACCATACTGTAAACAAGGACCTAAAATGTCTCATTTACACAATAGTTATTATTAGACAAAGAAAAATAGATGACAACTCCTTTAATTTGTTAAATAAAGGATTCAGCTGTCAGAAAAATGTCTTCCTTGCACATAAATTGTACCTGCATTCTGGATAGAATTTTTGGTGTTGATGTTTTAGGTATTCTGTTTTAGAACTACTACTTCCTGCTTTTTTGTAGGCCTACTTTTTTCCAAATTGCCACTTGACTGATGTAAAAC